>JZKD02S1469196.1:0-10848 GCA_000966675.3 Picea glauca | reverse complement strand
CTGCAAGGGAATTTGGGTTTTGGATTCTTCATTTTAATCTTGTTGAACTCATCAACACTCCCAGTACTATTAATAGTAACTGGTTTCTTAGAGCCAACATCTGATGTTGTTGGGGCCTTGGTCCTTTTTGGGTTCTTCTTCTTCTTCTCTTTCCGTTTCTTCTTCTTCTGATCAACCTGGCTACTTGCTTTAGAGCTTTCACTAGGTGAAGAAGGAGAAATGGAAGGAGACTTAATAGGTGAAGAAGGTGAAAATTCTACATGAGGTTGATGTGTGGGTGGTGTATTGACATCCAAAGTATTAGGTACAACTGAAACATTAGGAGGATTCGAGATCACTGGAGTGGGGAACAACCAAACTGGTAATCCAATAGTGAGTCCTGGAAGACTCAGTGTAGCAACATATGGAGGACCAAAGTTTCCAAATGACAGAAAGGTATAAGGTTCCCCAAAAGAAGGGGTTCCTCCATTGGTACTCCCAGGATTCGATGCCATTAACAATGACTCGACCTAAGGCTCACTAAGTAAAACAAACAACACACACTAAGAATCTAAGAAGCAATCAATCAAACAAACCTTCCTACGATGAAACCACTAGTTGGTGATGAAATCCAACGTCGCGAGATCAAAATAGGAAGGGGTGGGGATAGAGTGGGTGGATCAGTTATGTTGTTGCTTAACGGACTTACGCTTTGGTGCAAGCTTCCACACAGTAATCATGGATTTACCCTCCAAGGAGCCCGAGTGAGTTTGACCAATGTCTGTTCCAGGTACAGTGAGACTTCCCTTCACCGTCACCTTGTGTGAGACCCTAAATATTGTGGCTACTAAGGTCACCAACTCATAGTCATCCCCTGGGCGGGAACAGTCGACAGTCTGATCCGAACGTATGGGCAGGGTATTGAGCCCAAAATCAACTAAAAGGCTTCCACGCAATAATTGTAGATTTACCTTTAAGTGATCCCCATAATACGATCTAACCACCATAATCAGTTAAACCATGGAGGGTTAGTCCCCGTAGCTCACCCGAATGTGACCTCGTGCGTAACCCCTGTGTGAGAGGGGGATCCCAGGCAGACTTATACGAAAATTGGATTTGACTCTCCCTACCACAAGATACTAAGTTTGTTTGATAGCTTTGGAAAGTTGTCCTTTCAACCTATTCTAAAGCCCTACACCTTAAACTAATGTAGGTTTGCTAACAAAGATGTAAAAAGTCTGATAAATGTTAGTTAAGCGTTGATTTTAATGGCTGTTGTTTACTCAGAGGGTGTATGAAAGTGAAACTAGTGGAATGATGACTCAAATCCCAAAAATATGCATGAAATATGATAATCAATCATTTCTTTTCGATGAATACCTATTTAAGGGAAAGAGGAAGAGTCATTTTCACTATCAAACACTTGATAAGGAATGCCCTCAATCAATTTTGTTCTCAATCAAATCCAATATGATGCTACAACATTCCACAAATGCAAACTAATATGAAAACTAATCATTAAGATGTACTTTTGTTGTTTGTATGCGAATGATAATCGATTCAACAAAAAAATTCTCTTGCCAACTACCCTTTCATATCAAGGAGACTCAGACAAGAAAACGCAGATTTCACACAAACAACACACCCTTTTGCAATCAAACAAGAGAAATAAAACCAAAAATTCAAAAGGAATGAGAAAGAGATTGGATCATATGACCTCAAAGAACCAAATGAGAAGAGTTACAGACTTCAAATGTCCTTCACTAGAGTTCCCGCTCGGTCGGATAGGAGAGAGGAAGTAGGGGATCGAATCCAAGCTTTCAACAGCAAAAACTCAAAAATAATGAAGAAGGGAATAAAATCTGAACAATAAGGTGTTTACTTCTCAAGATGAATCATGTCAAAGGTCAAAGGAAGAATGATTGAATCACAAAACAACTCAACAAGTCAAAAAACAGGGTTTTGACCTCCAAAAATTGTAATTTTTGAAGGGATTTTGGGCAAAAAGGGTTGGCGCTCTGTTGCCAAAGGCAAGGAGCATTATAGCACTCTATGTATAGATATTAGGGAGTGATGTCACTCTGTTATCACAGGGACAGGGGCGATAGGTTAAAAAACTCCCAAAAATGTCAAAAATTCCAAAAATTGCAATTCAATCTCGACCATCAGGCTGAGTATGATGGGGTAGGGAGCCAATCAGCTCATGAAACCAATCAAAAGAGGATTGAACCAGGTCTAAAACAATCAAGGGGTAGAACAAGGTCAATGAGGAGAAATCAAAACAAGAAATTTCATTTTGAGGCTATCTCCCCAGTGGAGTCACCAGTTTCTGTTGTAGGAAAATCTCCCTGAGGACAGGTAGATTGCCTCTAAGAGCTTGACCCTAACTCTAAGACAGAAAATGCTTAACATGGACACTCAATTCATTTAAAATCTATCCAAACTAACACATGAGAAGGAAGGATAACAGAAGTACCTCTTTATCGACGTTTGTCCCTGCATGCTCCGAGTTGCGCTCTGATCCTTTGCTCCTCGCTGAGTCTTGTAGACAAACAAGATACGACCACTTCCTACTCTATTGATATTAGCTTGAAGACAGATCTATCTATCAATGATAATTCCATGTAACATCAGACACAAACTAGAAATAAATAGGCCAAGCGTGTCATATTAATGAGAATAACGACAGCAATACTTACAATCGTAGATGCGAATGCGACAACTTCGTCGAGTCCTCTTCGTCTAACCCTTTCTCGAAAGATCCACAACCTGGATAACAGTAGCTTCACTGATCACTCTCCTTTGGCTGACTGTGTGTTTCCTATGAGATCATAGGTTTCATGCTAGCAATTCTTCCCCCAATCAGCTCTGTTCCAGCACCACTTATGAGATCATAAGTTTGGTGTAATTCTCCATTTTCTAGTCCTCTTTCACGATTAGAAAGCTTGCTTATATAGCCTTGGAGAGGCTTTAACCACTTGAGATATCCTTGGGGAAGTTGAGGATTTGCCTCCTTCAGTTGAGGATCTTCCCTAGGATCATGGCTACACTAGGGATTCGAATCCAACTGCCTTCCCAGAATGAAAAGATCCTTCCCCCATTCATCTCAACAACTTAACAACTGCCCAGAATAGGTAGCGCTCCCTCAAAAGGACCATCAGAGTGTTGTAGCGCTCCCTAGTAGGCTTTAGGGGGGCGCCAACGCTCTCAAAATATATAGCGCTCCCTCAAAAGGCCAGGGGAGCTTTATAACGCTCCCTGACATTGTAAGGGGGAGCTTCGGTGCTCCGAGATAGTGTAAGAGGGAGTGCTCTCCTTCAAAATCTTAGTTTTTGAGGTGCTTTCAGATGGAAAAAGGTTTGCAAGCCTGCTGACTCATTTCTCCTCTTCCAAATCAAATGTTTGAGGTGTTTCAAGTGTCCTTCTCATGTCGTTATAGGTACAAGATAGGCATCATGGCAACATGCTTTCTTTGACACCTTACGACACTTGTGAGCAACATGCGACACTTGCGACCTTTGTAATGACGAAACTTGCGACACTATCAAAGTGAGTAATTTTGATGTGTAACACTTCTGCTGAATTTGACTCTCGGTGAGCCACTTGCCCTAGTGAAGAAGTTTCCATTGTTTGATGACCTGATAGAGTTGGATGTTATGTTGGCGGGTGTCTTTCATCTTGGTGTCCATGATATGATCAACTCTCACATCTTCAATGCAATCATGATTGATTTATGTATGCTCCAAGTTCTTTGAAACGTCTGAAGTGTCAAGGAGAGGTGGAAAATATGGTCGAAGCAATTCTACATTAAATATGGGGTGCAATCCAAGGAAAGGGGGAATACTTAATTCAAAGGTGTTCTCACCCACAAGCTTGGTGATAGTGTAAGGCTCGTATCAGAGTTGTTGTAGCTTCTTATGGGATCATGTGAGATGCTCTTTCTACAAATGCAACCATACCTTATCTCACAGTTGAAACTTGTGTGGTACCTGATGCTAATAGTGCCATTGCTTGTACTTGGTGTTGGCTTTTTGCAAATTATCATGAACTTGTTGTTGGATGTGCTGGATTTTTTCAACAATTTTGGTTTCTAGATCATTCTTGGTATTATCGTGGGAGGACTCTTCTTATGCATTTGCAATGGTAGATCTATGTCAATGGGGGCCAATGGATGGAACCCCAAGCACACGTGAAAAGGGATATGGCCAATAGAGTTGTGGAGGGATATGTTGTAGCTATGTTTAACATAAGGAATTCTCTCATCCCATGTGAGTGGATGTTTATAATTGTACATCCCCAAGATATGAAAAATAGTCTTGTTGACTACCTTTGTTTTTCCATCTGTCTCTGGGTGGAAGGCAGTCAGTTTGGTTAGCTTGGTGTACATAATTGACCATAGGTTGGACCAAAAAGTACTTAGGATACTATTGTCTTGATTTCAAATAATGGTTCATGGGAGCCCAAAATGAACCCAAACATGTTCAAAGAAGAGATTAACAATGGCATTGGTTGTGGTACTCTTCTTGTAGGGTATCAAAACTACCATATAAAAGAATCGATCAATGACCATGAAGACATAGACATTACCACGATTGGTTGAAAGTAGACCAAACATGTAATCCATGGAGATGGACTCCCAAGGCCTATTAAGAGTAGGCAGATGGGTATATATCCCTTGTTTCATAATGTTGAGTTTGGAAATGATGCAAGTAGTACAAGATTTGATATACTTATTGACATATTGTTGAAACTTCGACCAATAAAAATGTGTTTTAAGTACAACCATTGTTTTTTCCATGTCAAAGTGTCCTACCTCCCAACGACAATGAGATTCCTAAATAGACTTTGCACACGTACTTGAAGGAACACATATATTCCTCAGATGGCATAGCAGTACATCCTGGAGATGATATTTTGGAACTAGTTTTCCTATGCTCAATGTCTGATAGGTAGCAACAAAATCATATTTATTGTTGTATATTAATAGTGACCACTCGGAGGTCTCATTACCATAGGAGTTAAGAACTATTTTTAGCGCCACAACCAGGGGTCGGCTGAGGAATTTTGAAACATAGTTAGTGTTTCTCTTCTTGTACTTGATGTTCAAGTGGAATCGTTTTAGATACATGGACCACTTATGATGAACGTCATTTTGTAACTTTCCTTATGTTTGCATGAATTACAGAGGCCTATGATTAGTGTGGATGATCATTTCCTTTCCCATAATGTAATTCTTTCACTATCAACATGCTTGCACAATGGAGTACATATATTTGTCGTAGGTGGGGTATCTGCAAACAACATCAAAAGGTGTTTCACCATGATAGGACACCAAATTCCCATGCTGAGTTAGGACTACACCAATAGCATAATATAAAGCATTTGTCTCAGGATACATTCTCTCATAATTTTTTCATTTCAAATCCAGAGTAAACACTTTGGTCTAGGTCTAGGAATAAGTTTTTTTTTATATTTTATATTAATTAATTATGATGTCAATGATGATGCTTAACATTCATTGAGATCTAATTTGGTCCATCAAACCTTAAGAAAGGTGAGTAATTATTTTATATGCTTTAGAATTTTGTTTCTTTGGTCAAAAAGGTTTAAGAGAAGCATTCCTAAATTACTATGGTTTTGACGAGTTAAAAGGTAGGGTTCATATTGTAACAAAATTTTGAAATTATGATTTAATGTGAGCATATATGGGATATTTTAAGAAAAAGTAGTTTTTTGTATTCAACCTTCTTAGTTTCACAAAGATGACAAATTCTTTCGACCCACAAGGCCTTAGGAATTTCCCAACACCCTATTTCACTAGGATCCAGTGAGAGTTTGTTCTTATTTTATCAATGTTTATTTTATTATTTGTGTTGGTCAAAATAGAGAGATACTTTTGATCCTCTAGATTAGCGTTGATCACCTCCTTACAATATCTTAATTTTCTTTTATCCTCTAACTATTTATCGCACCACAAATTTCTCCTTAAATTTAAAAGTAATATATTTTTTAATATTATTGTTGTTCCATAGAGTGACCTATTCCTTGATTCCCTAAGGATTTATCCAAGGCTTGGCTTCTTTATGCCAATCCCACTTGAGTTGCAGGTAGTTTTGAATGGAGTTTTAAGTAACTTAGGAAGACTCTTATCTTCCATGTTGTTTATTGTGTTCTTGTACATTAAGTACCTAGTCATAGACATTCTCTCAATGGGGGAAATAATTGATTCTATAAGGAGGATATGGTAGGTTGTATTTCCTTTAATTTTGAGATTATAAGTTATAAAAAACTTTTGGATTTTATTTATCTTTCTCCATGATTCTCTAGAGATGTTGTGGCCCCAAACTTCATAACGATATAATATTATAATGATGATGAGAGTCTCAAAGAGGAGTTTCTTCTTATCCCATATCCAAAGGTTCATTCAATTACAATAGTTTTCATGTAATACCCCTAGGATGAACCCCAATTGTAATGTAAAAGTAAATGTATAGATAGGCTAGTGAGCCATGGGAACACAAGTTTTGGGTATATTTTAGCGTGTGCGAACCAAGGGAAAAGTGTGCACCTATTTCATAGATTTGGAAGCACCTAAGTAAGTGCACGAGGATCAATTCAAAGTGTGCATCAACCGTGTTTGTAGCCGGGATATTTTTGGGTTCAAAGTGCCTTTGTATATATGTATATCGAGGCCATAGTGCCTGCATGGTTATTAGTTTGGGAAGCTTGGATTGCAACATAGGCCAATGCGCCTATTTTTGTAAAATGTAATTGTACTCAGATATTTATAAAAACATATCACTTCACACAAACCAATAAGATGAAAAGAGACAGGAGGTTAAACTCCACTAGAATGGAAAAGAGGGGTGAAGCTTAAAAGTGAATATTTTAATAATATTTCCAAAAGTATATTTATAGGATATGTATTTATCCTAAGTTCCTAAGGGATGGAAATAGGTCACCAAGTGGAGCTAAGTTATCTCTTAAAGTGACAAGTGTCCAGTTACAATCATGCAAATTTATTGTCTAGCCTTAGTGTATTCGGGGGGGGGGATTCACTCTTTCCTTCATCATGCATACCAACTTTCCTCTGGGAGATATCCATATTTTTTATGTAACTTGATTCCATTGCATAACCCTATGCTTTGGAAGGCATGTGTGCTATGGAAGAAGTGGGTTATTAGGCCCATGTTTGATGAAGAAGCGAGTTGTCAGACCCATGTTTGACGAAGAATTAGGTTGTCAGGCCCATGTTTGTTGAATAAGCAAGTTGTCAAGCCCATGAGAATTCTCTCTAGGAGAGAGAACTGCTAAAATTGTTTTCCCAAGGTTACTAGGTGCAGCTATAGGGCTCTGAGACTTCATGTATGGCCTATTGTTGAAGCACTAGAAAGGAAGTGAGGTAGTCGAAGGACTATTGAGCAGAGAAGGGGCACACTTCTTGGGGTGGGACATGCATGTGGGGAATGAGGGAATGTAGTCTATTTGTTGGGGTTGGCACCTTTGGTTGAGTGATTTGATTCTTGATAGACCTTATCAGGTTTCATTTGCATAGGTGGATTTTTATCCCTAGCTCATGGGTGTTAATGTTTATGCCATTATTATAGTTCTTTGAATCTCAATAGATAAGAGAATCATAAGAACAAGATCACTGAGAAATACACATTCACAAGAGACACAACATTTATCCTGGGAAACCCTCTAGGGGAAGAAAACCCGGCAAAAACTTCCTTATCAAAAATTGCTAATACAATGTTCAAGAGATAACTCAAACCAATACAGATTGTCCTCTCTAAGAAATGCGCCACTCTTCTTCTCCTCTCTCCAACTAGTAATTGTAGCTTGCCTCATAAGAGAATGAGCAAGTGAGTGTATGTTAAAGTGAGGCACTAGCCTCCTATATATATATATAAGACTGGCACATGTGAAAGGGTTTCACTGACAGGGCCGACCTCTCACTCTGGGTGGGTAAACCCACCTTTGAATTAATTTTGGGTCTCAATAATAACTGTTGGGGCCGACTTCTTATTCTGCCCATTATAATTGTCCGATGAACAATCCACAAAAGGGGATTTGGTCCTAATACAATTACCGACATGATTAATCCACAATGGGGATTAATCCTAATAATAAAATAACAATAATAATAAGAATTCTCTTCGCAGTTACATTATTTCAACACTCCCCCTTAACAAGAAGGGTATTCTTCATCAGCATCAAGCGAGAGAGGTCTGCATCATTAGTGGCATCAGGAGGACAGTATCGTCAATATCATCTTGAAGCATTGGCTAGCACATTTACGAGTCATCGAAAGTTTTCTTCATCGGCAACATCATCATTCTCGAAAGAAGGCTATCATCATCTGCATCAAATATGTATCTCACAGCACTAGGCTGGCAGTACTACACTGGCTCAATGTCACAGCTGTTAAGCTGGTAGCTCAGTGGCAGTCACATCTTACTTTATGTCTAACAACTAGGTCAGAAGCAAGGAATATCATCATCTCGCTTTACGTATAACAACTAGGTCAGAAGCGAGGAATCACAACATCATGCTTTACGTCTAACAGCGAGGTTAGAAGCATGATTCATCTTTCTTTACGTCTAACAATGAGGTCAGAAGCAAGGAACATCATCATCTCTCTTTACGTCTAACAACTAGGTCAGAAGCGAGGAATCACAACGTCATGCTTTATGTCTAACAGCGAGGTCAAAAGCATGACTCATCTTGCTTTATGTCTAACAACGAGGTCAGAAGCAAGGAACATCATCGTCTCGCTTTACGTCTAACAACTAGGTCAGAAGTGAGGAATCACAACGTCATTCTTTACGTCTAACAGTGAGGTCATAAGCATGACTCATCTTTCTTTACGTCTAACAACGAGGTCAGAATCAAGGAACACATCAACATCTCGCTTTATGTCTAACAACGAGGCCAAAAGCGAGGAATCATCTTGCTTTACGTCTAACAACGAGGTCAGAAGCAAGGAATCACAGTGTCATGCTTTACGTCTAACAGCGAGGCCAGAAGCATGACTCATCTTGCTTTACGTCTAACAACTAGGTCAGAAGTAAGGAACACACAGTTTCATGCTTTACATCTAACAGGAAGGTCAGAAGCATGACTCATCTTTCTTTATGTCTAACAACTAGGTCAGAAGCAAGGAAAACATATATACTCCCCCTTTTAGGGAAGGTCCTTTCGGACTATACCAAGCTTATCTTGAAAGTGTTCAAACTTTACACAAGATAGAGGTTTGGTCAACACATCGGAAACCTGTTCATCCGTGCTAATGTACTGGAGCTTCAGGGCTCCTCTCTATACCATGTCGTGGATGAAATGATAGCGGATATCTATGTGCTTCGACCTGTCATGGAATACAGGATTTTCTATCATCTTTATGCAGCTTTGGTTATCACATAGAATCACGGTTGCACTCATCTCCAAGTCAAATAGGTCAGTCAACAACTTTCGAAGCCATATAGATTCGCATCTAGCAGAACATGCGGCAATGTACTCTGCTTCCGTTGTGCTGAGAGCAATACTGGATTGCTTCCTACTTTGCCACGAGATCATGGTTGATCCCAAACTGAAACAACATCCGGAAGTGATTTTTCTGTCTGTAACACTTCCTGCCCAATCTGCATCAGTATATCCACTCAATGTGAAGTCATGATCTCCATCATAGCTGAGACCATAATCCATTTTACCTTTAAGGTACCTCATCACATGTTTTGCAGCCACTAGGTGAACACGTATGGGCTCTACCATAAACTGATTCAAGGTGTTCACTGCAAAACAGATGTCTGGTCTGGTGTTCATCAGGTACATCAGCGGTCCAATAATCTGTCTGTACATTGTGGCATCTATAAAGTCTAACGAAGTATCGACCAGCAGCTTCATCTTTGCCTCCATGGGTGTATTCATGGGCTTATATTCTAGCATGTCGAATCTCTTTAATATTTCGACCGTGTACTTCCCTTGGTTAAGGAAGATTCTTTTTGGAATCTTCCATACCTCAAGGCCTAAGAAGTAATGCATTAGACCAAGGTCTTTCATTTCAAATTTTGCGGCAAGTCGCTATTTACATTAAGTGAATTTCTTTTCTTCTCCAGTTAAGAATAAGTCATCCACATACAGTAGTAGGATTATTGGTTCATTATCCATAATTTTAAAGTAGAGATTTGAATCTTCTTTACTCTTAGTAAAGCCTAAGCTTGTCAAGAAACTGTCTATATGGCCATACCAAGCTCTAGGAGCTTGCTTCAATACGTATAATGATTTCTTCAATTGGCAGACATGAGACTTCCTGTCTTCAACCTCAAATCCTTGGGGTTGTTCTATATACACTTCCTCTTCAATAACACCATTCAGAAAAGTTGTCTTCACGTCCATCTGGTGCAGCTTCCATTTCATATTGGAAGCAAGAGCTATAATGGTTCTGATCGAAGTGTATCTGGCCACAGAAGTGAATGTCTCTTCATGGTCAATGCCTTCCTTCTGGGAAAAGCCACGAGTGACAAATCTTGCTTTATATTTCTCAATACTTCCATTAGCAACATGTTTTATTTTAAAGATCCATTTTGATGATACCACATCCTTACTTTTTGGTCTGGGAACTATTTCCCATACATCATTCTTTATTATGGATTGGTATTCCTCTGTCATGTCATCTGCCCATTCCTTCTTTTGAATGGCCTCTTCAAAGCATGTAGGTTCTTCATCAAGTATATTTCACATCAAAGCCGTGTAAATGGAGAATGGCTTTGGTCTTTTCACCTGTCTTGTGGTTCCTTCTGGAACACCATACTTCTCTCCATCTTGTATAATCTCTCTTGCCCAAGCAGGCTTTCTTTTATGGGAGAAGGT
>JZKD02S1469185.1:0-10848 GCA_000966675.3 Picea glauca | reverse complement strand
CAAGGAAGCATTTTCTTGTACCAAAGAAGAAACCAAATATTTTGAAAAAATTAAGGAGGCTATGTGTACTACTCTCGTCTTGGCCACACCAGACTTTAAAAAAACATTTATTGTGGATTTTTATGCCCCGAGCCATGGAATTGGTGCATATTTGTTGCAAAAAGGAAGGTACATTGCCTTTCAAGCAAACCAACTTAAAGGAAAAGACTCAGTCAAAACCATTTATGAAAAATAAATGTTGGTCATATTGCATGCAGTTAAGAAACGACACCCTTACTGTTAAGAACCAAATATCAAGATAGCATAGAAAAACCTCATAATAAGTACTCAAAGCCTTTAAAAAGAGAGAATTTCAGATAATAAACCTCTTCAAGGGGGAAACCTCCTTATACACCACATAAATTTCCAAATACAAGATGATTCCAAATGAAAAGGTCTCATTGGTATATATAGGAGACTATGAGGTACAATTAAAACTAATGGACCCAAGGTAGCATAAATAAAATAACATTACTAATGTAATATGCCCCAATTAAGCGATAATGTGCCACTATTTAGGGCTTAACATGCCCCTCTCCTTCATACAAGTGTTGTCCACAACGCTTGAATAATTATGGATGCTTCTGTATAAAAGTCCCATCTTCCCAAGTGGAATCTTAAGCAGGTAGTTTCCTCCACTTAATGAGATACTCTGAAATGGATCTATTCCTCAACTAGCGAATTCTTGTGTCAGTGATAGCTTCAGTCTCCAATATGAGTTTTCCTTCCTCGTCAATTTCTGGCAATATAGTTTGAACTTGGATCTTGTCACCTATAACCTTCTTTAAGCATGAAACATGGAAAAATGGGTGTACTCGTGAAAATGCATGCAACTCCAATTTGTATGCCATAGTACCAATATTTTNAGATTAGTATATCATCAAAAAATACTAACACAAATTTTCGAAGGAAGGGATTGAAAATGGAATTCATCAATCCTTGGAATGTGGAAGGTGCATTTGTAAGGCCAAAAGGCATGACTAAAAATTCATAATGGCCTTAATGAGTTCGGAATTTTGTTTTAGGGATATTTGCTTAGATGGCTTAGATGTTTGAACATCTATTGAACATAGTTGTGCAATTACACCGATGCCCCTTTTTCAATAATTTTTTCATGCCATTGGAGATTATCACCTTATTGGGTTTCCCTATGATACCCCTTAACTCAATTTCTTTTCCTTCCAATTAAAATTTCATGAAAAGTTCTTGAATAGAGGCATATCATGAGTGATATGACATTTGTTTGAGGCACATGGTTGGCATGTTGGTAGAGGCATATGGTTGATTCACTCCATTGATGATATCTTATGGCATATGATATGATATTGATGCACATGGTTGATGTACATGGGTATTGCACATGGTTGGAACAGGATGCACTTGGTTGATGTTTTGTTCATGATTCTCTATTCATTTTTGACATATATTTTTCTTCATGATGTATGGTATGGAATGAGTTTGATGCATGGACAGGTCCAAGGATCATCATAGAAAGAGTAGTTGATCTATGTTTCGATTGAGCAGTAGCATTTGTAGTAGAAGCATATTGCAGTGGTAGCATGTTTTTCATATTGTAGAGAAGATGGGGGGAGACATACCCATAGTGAGAGTCATTCTTCTTTCCATGATTCCAGGAGGAGAGATTTATTATATGCAAAGATAAATACTTGAAAAAAATGACCTATACTTGGATAAAGAGCACATAGGCATAGTTCCAAGGGGATCGATGGTCACAGGGGGAGCATGAGCTATATATCTTCAGCATTACATCAGAGTGATATCCCTTGTTCAAAAGGGGAGAGATTATTCAGAGGAACATCAAAGGAATTCAAACAGGGGGAGAATCCCCAAGGAGAGTTCAGGTAGGGGGAGAAGCCCCAAGGGGAGAATGAACCTTTTCCATTGATGTTAAAGGGGGATAGATAGTCACATTGATGTGATTTATATTCCTATTGATGTAGAATAATTCCTTGTCTACATGTTTCCATCAATGATTGGTGTTGACATTAGTGTTGGTATTTCCATCAATTCCAAAGGGGGAGATTGTTGGATCAGGTTGTCATTGATGCCAAAGGAAAAATGTCTTTTCATAGTATATTGATGTAGTGATTAATGGATCATGTATTGACCTTGATGTCAATGGATTGATGTCAAGAGGATTCATAGTCATATGCATAGATGAAGATGGATCAATGTGTTTTCATTGATATATGATGCATAGTTGGATTGATGTAAATATGACTCACTATTGTTTTGTCATGGTTGTACAAATGGATGAACTCAAAAGTGGTCCCCTTATGGTGAAAGCCTTCATGGGAAGAAGCTTTGTGATGAACTCCAAATTGGTTATTGTCTTGTCATGGCTATACAAATGTATGAACTCCAAAGTTTTCCCCTTATGGTGAAATACCTCACAGGAAGATGCCTTGTGGTGAACTCCAAAGTGGTCCCCCTACGGCGAAATCCCTCATGGGAAGACGCTTTGTGGTTGAGTTATCTTAGAAGTATGGTTAGAGAACCCATGCTTAATTATGGAATAATGAATGGAGATTATTGAATTTGTCAGTGAAACTATCCTATATAGATAGTGCTTGTCAAGCCATTTTCGATGGTATGTGGAACGTCACATAACTCCTCACGGTTTGAGAGTTATGGCCTTACGAAGTTGAAGGACCTTCATATGTTGGCTTGAAGCCCCAAAAGGTCAAAGAAGTCAAAGTGCTTGCAAAGAAGAAATGATTTAAATAATAAAGTGAAGTGACAAAGTCAAAGAGGATTATTTAAAGTGAAGTGACAAAGTCAAGGAGAATTATTTAAATAATAAAGTGAAGTGACAAAGTCAAAAAGTATTATTTAAATAATAAAGTGAAGTGACAAAATCAAAGAGGATTATTTAAATAATAAACTGAAGTGACAAAGTCAAAGAGGATTATTTAAAGTGAAGTGACAAAGTCAAGGAGGATTATTTAAATAATAAAGTGAAGTGACAAAGTAAAACAAGATCATTTAAATAATAAAGTGAAGTGACAAAGTCAAGTAGGATTATTTAAATAATAAAGTAAATGGAGAAATTTATAATTATGGAAAGTGGTTATAAGAAGGTTAACCCTAAAATGAGGAAAATGGGTCAAGTGGTCAAGTGGTCAAGTGGCTATTGGATACATGGACAAGTGGAAAATTGGGCAAAGTTGGACATAGGGGACTATGTGGACAAAGTGGCCTAGAAGATGCTTCTAAGGAAACTACTTGGAGAGTATAAATAAGAAGCAAGGGTCTCTTGTGAAAATCACATCTTGAGCATATCTTGAAGAGCATAGAAAGGCGTTGAAGGAAGGTAGAGCGTGTATAGTTGGATGAAGTCATGGAGACTTGAGTGTGAGTTGATTCCAGGCTCTTGAAGTCTAAAGCAAGTTCCAGATCTGCATTCCATGGGCTCAGATCTGCCATAGAAACTATGGTATGGTTACATAGTTGTATTGATGGATATTCTTTCTTATTGTATGGTGAATGCTTAAGGAATTCTTGGTATGGATTTTATGATATGGTTATGTTGGTTGATTGATAGAGTGAGCAACACTCTTATGATTCAGTATTGATATGATCACCATAGTATACTGGTTTCTTATACATGATTAAGTAGCATTCATATTGTATGGTTGAGGAGCATAAGTAAGTTGTGGGAGAGCATAGATGTGTTGTGAATGGTTATGGTTCATATTGGACAATGAAAGACAAAAGTAGATGTGACTGAAGGCTGCAAAGGTTATGATTTTTTCATAGAGAGAAAACCCTAATTACTTAGAAGGCATACGCAGGTTGTAGTACAAACTGGTTGCGTACATGCGCGAGTTGTACTATTGGTAGGGCGCATACATACACGTGTTGCACTACTGATAGGTCACATACCTGTTGATAGATTGGTATCTATTGAGGATTGATTCCTCTTCTCAGTTGGTGTTGAGTTGTGTAAGTTGAATCTTGCATTGTAGAGCTAGTGCTCTTGTGGAGTTGTAACTCTATTCAGTTGTTTTTGATAACCCAAGCATTGTAGTCCGTAATAAAAAGAAAATTGTACATACATATTGTGTTCTTTGTGTTCCTTGTGGTGATTAATTATTGATGATCTTTTTTGTTGGTATATGTTGTTGATGTATGTTAACATTTAACTGGTTATAAATGATAGCAAATAAGTGATGAGTAATTGATGATTGATAACTAAGGATTTTTGTGAAGGGAAAGTTTTAAAAAGAGTCCTACACTAATTCATCCCCCCTCTCAGTGTGGTCAATGTGTCCAAAAATTTCATTACAACAATGCTTGACCGCTAGCCACCTACTTGCTTCCATTTTCAACACCCCTGGTTGAGAACTGTTGTTATAAGTGGTCTCCATTTTCCATGTCTTGTTGCAGTCCATTGCTTCAATCGCATTCCATGCGCCTATAACTTCATCACATACCACTTTTTCTCTCCAGTTGAGCTTATTATTACCCCTTTGTCTTGCTCGGTAACCAACCATGACAAAGGTACACCCTAGAGTCTCCTTTAAGATCTTTTCAAACTCCTTAAACATAAAAATATTTTCAAGTGAGATAGTTTATTTCCACACTCATTAAATGGATTTGAAAGGACATCTATTCAGTGTAAGTTTAACCCTTTTTTGGCCCTGATGGAATAATTACAAAAAAGGAATACTCTATTCTACCTTGACTAGAAGAGTTCTACCTTGTACTCTTTTACACTTTCTCGGGCTTGGGGGACTAAATTTACGAAAAAGTATACCATTGGAGTCTTCTTTGTCCTTTTAGACTCTCTAAATATGAAATGACAATTGAGAATTTACTTTCTTGGGCTCATCAAATCCACAAGATTGTATATGGAGTTTTCTTTTGGATATTTATAGACTCCTTAAATATCAAAAAGACTATTGAGCACCATCCTCTACCCCGGGATCAAGAATAAATCCATGGGTGAGAATATCGAGCACAATTTTATTTTCTTTTGTGCTCGTTTTAAACATGAAATAAAGAAAAGCATGAGGGGTTTTCTGTCTAGTCCTCTTCACCAATGGTAGTTGTCCATTGATTTTCCCTTGAACAATGCACCTATTTTGCGTCCATGTCCAACTGTTGGGTCATCCATTGTCTTTGATTTGTTACCATCTCCATGAGTCCTCAAACTTTTTCGATTTGTTACTCTTCATCCCTCCATGGTGAGTATTTTAGTCATTAATGAGTCAATGCTGCCAATTCAAGTTATTTATCATGTTGTTTTGTTCAAGGGAAGTTAGTCTATGTCAGCCACTTTCAGTCATTTATCCCATTCATCCTAGCCATCCTTGCGTCAGTTGTGATCTACTATTACACTCTTCACACAATCTACCTTTATATGTTTCTTGTCGATTCATGGGGGACACATCATGACCCTCCTTTAAAGGATTTCATCATGTGAACTCCATATCATTATCCAGGTTTGAAATCTAGAAACCAGTTAGTACCCTAAGATTTGCAGACATCGATGGAAAATTCCCTTGCATTTCAGTAATGGGTTTACATCATTGGATCATGTTGAATGAATCTACACATGTTCAACTTCAATTCATTTTATTCACATCTGCTAGATTGTACTAGGTATCTTGGGTTCCATCATCCTCATATACCATGCTCGACCTCAGCTCATTTTTTTTCATGTTGTAGATTCATACCATTTGGATCTGGGATGAATACCTTGGGCTATGACCACCACATTTCTTGATGAAATNAGATTAGTATATCATCAAAAAATACTAACACAAATTTTCGAAGGAAGGGATTGAAAATGGAATTCATCAATCCTTGGAATGTGGAAGGTGCATTTGTAAGGCCAAAAGGCATGACTAAAAATTCATAATGGCCTTAATGAGTTCGGAATTTTGTTTTAGGGATATTTGCTTAGATGGCTTAGATGTTTGAACATCTATTGAACATAGTTGTGCAATTACACCGATGCCCCTTTTTCAATAATTTTTTCATGCCATTGGAGATTATCACCTTATTGGGTTTCCCTATGATACCCCTTAACTCAATTTCTTTTCCTTCCAATTAAAATTTCATGAAAAGTTCTTGAATAGAGGCATATCATGAGTGATATGACATTTGTTTGAGGCACATGGTTGGCATGTTGGTAGAGGCATATGGTTGATTCACTCCATTGATGATATCTTATGGCATATGATATGATATTGATGCACATGGTTGATGTACATGGGTATTGCACATGGTTGGAACAGGATGCACTTGGTTGATGTTTTGTTCATGATTCTCTATTCATTTTTGACATATATTTTTCTTCATGATGTATGGTATGGAATGAGTTTGATGCATGGACAGGTCCAAGGATCATCATAGAAAGAGTAGTTGATCTATGTTTCGATTGAGCAGTAGCATTTGTAGTAGAAGCATATTGCAGTGGTAGCATGTTTTTCATATTGTAGAGAAGATGGGGGGAGACATACCCATAGTGAGAGTCATTCTTCTTTCCATGATTCCAGGAGGAGAGATTTATTATATGCAAAGATAAATACTTGAAAAAAATGACCTATACTTGGATAAAGAGCACATAGGCATAGTTCCAAGGGGATCGATGGTCACAGGGGGAGCATGAGCTATATATCTTCAGCATTACATCAGAGTGATATCCCTTGTTCAAAAGGGGAGAGATTATTCAGAGGAACATCAAAGGAATTCAAACAGGGGGAGAATCCCCAAGGAGAGTTCAAGTAGGGGGAGAAGACCCAAGGGGAGAATGAACCTTTTCCATTGATGTTAAAGGGGGATAGATAGTCACATTGATGTGATTTATATTTCTATTGATGTAGAATAATGCCTTGTCTACATGTTTCCATCAATGATTGGTGTTGACATTAGTGTTGGTATTTCCATCAATTCCAAAGGGGGAGATTGTTGGATCAGGTTGTCATTGATGCCAAAGGATTGATTTCAAAGGAAAAATGTCTTTCCATAGTATATTGATGTAGTGATTGATGGATCATGTATTGACCTTGATGTCAATGGATTGATGTCAAGAGGATTCATAGTCATATGCATAGATGAAGATGGATCAATGCGTTTTCATTGATATATGATGCATAGTTGGATTGATGTAAATATGACTCACTATTGTCTTGTCATGGTTGTACAAATGGATGAACTCAAAAGTGGTCCCCTTATGGTGAAAGCCCTCATGGGAAGAAGCTTTGTGATGAACTCCAAATTGGTTATTGTCTTGTCATGGCTATACAAATGTATGAACTCCAAAGTTTTCCCCTTATGGTGAAATACCTCACAGGAAGATGCYTTGTGGTGAACTCCAAAGTGGTCCCCCTACGGCGAAATCCCTCATGGGAAGACGCTTTGTGGTTGAGTTATCTTAGAAGTATGGTTAGAGAACCCATGCTTAATTATGGAATAATGAATGGAGATTATTGAATTTGTCAGTGAAACTATCCTATATAGATAGTGCTTGTCAAGCCATTTTCGATGGTATGTGGAACGTCACATAACTCCTCACGGTTTGAGAGTTATGGCCTTACGAAGTTGAAGGACCTTCATATGTTGGCTTGAAGCCCCAAAAGGTCAAAGAAGTCAAAGTGCTTGCAAAGAAGAAATGATTTAAATAATAAAGTGAAGTGACAAAGTCAAAGAGGATTATTTAAAGTGAAGTGACAAAGTCAAGGAGAATTATTTAAATAATAAAGTGAAGTGACAAAGTCAAAAAGTATTATTTAAATAATAAAGTGAAGTGACAAAATCAAAGAGGATTATTTAAATAATAAACTGAAGTGACAAAGTCAAAGAGGATTATTTAAAGTGAAGTGACAAAGTCAAGGAGGATTATTTAAATAATAAAGTGAAGTGACAAAGTAAAACAAGATCATTTAAATAATAAAGTGAAGTGACAAAGTCAAGTAGGATTATTTAAATAATAAAGTAAATGGAGAAATTTATAATTATGGAAAGTGGTTATAAGAAGGTTAACCCTAAAATGAGGAAAATGGGTCAAGTGGTCAAGTGGTCAAGTGGCTATTGGATACATGGACAAGTGGAAAATTGGGCAAAGTTGGACATAGGGGACTATGTGGACAAAGTGGCCTAGAAGATGCTTCTAAGGAAACTACTTGGAGAGTATAAATAAGAAGCAAGGGTCTCTTGTGAAAATCACATCTTGAGCATATCTTGAAGAGCATAGAAAGGCGTTGAAGGAAGGTAGAGCGTGTATAGTTGGATGAAGTCATGGAGACTTGAGTGTGAGTTGATTCCAGGCTCTTGAAGTCTAAAGCAAGTTCCAGATCTGCATTCCATGGGCTCAGATCTGCCATAGAAACTATGGTATGGTTACATAGTTGTATTGATGGATATTCTTTCTTATTGTATGGTGAATGCTTAAGGAATTCTTGGTATGGATTTTATGATATGGTTATGTTGGTTGATTGATAGAGTGAGCAACACTCTTATGATTCAGTATTGATATGATCACCATAGTATACTGGTTTCTTATACATGATTAAGTAGCATTCATATTGTATGGTTGAGGAGCATAAGTAAGTTGTGGGAGAGCATAGATGTGTTGTGAATGGTTATGGTTCATATTGGACAATGAAAGACAAAAGTAGATGTGACTGAAGGCTGCAAAGGTTATGATTTTTTCATAGAGAGAAAACCCTAATTACTTAGAAGGCATACGCAGGTTGTAGTACAAACTGGTTGCGTACATGCGCGAGTTGTACTATTGGTAGGGCGCATACATACACGTGTTGCACTACTGATAGGTCACATACCTGTTGATAGATTGGTATCTATTGAGGATTGATTCCTCTTCTCAGTTGGTGTTGAGTTGTGTAAGTTGAATCTTGCATTGTAGAGCTAGTGCTCTTGTGGAGTTGTAACTCTATTCAGTTGTTTTTGATAACCCAAGCATTGTAGTCCGTAATAAAAAGAAAATTGTACATACATATTGTGTTCTTTGTGTTCCTTGTGGTGATTAATTATTGATGATCTTTTTTGTTGGTATATGTTGTTGATGTATGTTAACATTTAACTGGTTATAAATGATAGCAAATAAGTGATGAGTAATTGATGATTGATAACTAAGGATTTTTGTGAAGGGAAAGTTTTAAAAAGAGTCCTACACTAATTCATCCCCCCTCTCAGTGTGGTCAATGTGTCCAAAAATTTCATTACAACAATGCTTGACCGCTAGCCACCTACTTGCTTCCATTTTCAACACCCCTGGTTGAGAACTGTTGTTATAAGTGGTCTCCATTTTCCATGTCTTGTTGCAGTCCATTGCTTCAATCGCATTCCATGCGCCTATAACTTCATCACATACCACTTTTTCTCTCCAGTTGAGCTTATTATTACCCCTTTGTCTTGCTCGGTAACCAACCATGACAAAGGTACACCCTAGAGTCTCCTTTAAGATCTTTTCAAACTCCTTAAACATAAAAATATTTTCAAGTGAGATAGTTTATTTCCACACTCATTAAATGGATTTGAAAGGACATCTATTCAGTGTAAGTTTAACCCTTTTTTGGCCCTGATGGAATAATTACAAAAAAGGAATACTCTATTCTACCTTGACTAGAAGAGTTCTACCTTGTACTCTTTTACACTTTCTCGGGCTTGGGGGACTAAATTTACGAAAAAGTATACCATTGGAGTCTTCTTTGTCCTTTTAGACTCTCTAAATATGAAATGACAATTGAGAATTTACTTTCTTGGGCTCATCAAATCCACAAGATTGTATATGGAGTTTTCTTTTGGATATTTATAGACTCCTTAAATATCAAAAAGACTATTGAGCACCATCCTCTACCCCGGGATCAAGAATAAATCCATGGGTGAGAATATCGAGCACAATTTTATTTTCTTTTGTGCTCGTTTTAAACATGAAATAAAGAAAAGCATGAGGGGTTTTCTGTCTAGTCCTCTTCACCAATGGTAGTTGTCCATTGATTTTCCCTTGAACAATGCACCTATTTTGCGTCCATGTCCAACTGTTGGGTCATCCATTGTCTTTGATTTGTTACCATCTCCATGAGTCCTCAAACTTTTTCGATTTGTTACTCTTCATCCCTCCATGGTGAGTATTTTAGTCATTAATGAGTCAATGCTGCCAATTCAAGTTATTTATCATGTTGTTTTGTTCAAGGGAAGTTAGTCTATGTCAGCCACTTTCAGTCATTTATCCCATTCATCCTAGCCATCCTTGCGTCAGTTGTGATCTACTATTACACTCTTCACACAATCTACCTTTATATGTTTCTTGTCGATTCATGGGGGACACATCATGACCCTCCTTTAAAGGATTTCATCATGTGAACTCCATATCATTATCCAGGTTTGAAATCTAGAAACCAGTTAGTACCCTAAGATTTGCAGACATCGATGGAAAATTCCCTTGCATTTCAGTAATGGGTTTACATCATTGGATCATGTTGAATGAATCTACACATGTTCAACTTCAATTCATTTTATTCACATCTGCTAGATTGTACTAGGTATCTTGGGTTCCATCATCCTCATATACCATGCTCGACCTCAGCTCATTTTTTTTCATGTTGTAGATTCATACCATTTGGATCTGGGATGAATACCTTGGGCTATGACCACCACATTTCTTGATGAAATCCCCTCCCAAGTTGTGATGGATTTATTCTAAGTACATCAAATATCACTTGGGAATCAAGTCATCTCACTAGTTTGTATACTGTGACATAGATCCACATTTGTAATTGGTCGTGGCTATGTCTTCACTTGTGACATGGATCCAGA
>JZKD02S1469174.1:0-10848 GCA_000966675.3 Picea glauca | reverse complement strand
AAAATCATTTCAAAGGATCAATGGGTTGTTGATGACAACACCAATACTAAAAGTCCCCGATGTGGATAAGGAATTTTTGGTATGCACAAATGCAGCCAAGGAAGGCTTAGGTGGAGTCTTGATGCAAGATGATCGAGTGATCACTTACATCTCAAGGAAATTAAGAAAGAATGAGGAGAACTATGCAACACATGATTTGGAGTTATTGGCCATTGTATATGCTTGAGAGTGTGGAGACACTATCTGATTGGACATAAGTTCGAACTAAAAATAGAACACTGTGGATTGCAGCACATATTTAAGCAAAGTGACTTGAACGCACGACAAAGCCATTGTTCATAATTTATTAGCGAATACGATTTTAAGATTTCTTACATAAAAGGAACAGTGAATAGAGTGGCAAATGCGTTGAGTTGGAGACCATGTATATTTTTGGTGATACCTCTTAAGATGAATCTTCGAGAAAATGTTCTAACTATACAACACAATGATGATTGGTATAAAGAGGTTAAGTAAAATATCGGACAAGACACCATGTTGGTACCAAAATTTGAAGGATATACATTGGAAAACGACAAATTGATGAGGTATAATAACTGGATTTGCATACCGACTAATGACAAATTGATCATTTTTATCTTAAACAAAGCTCATAGAGCTGTGTACATGAATCATCCAAGAGTCACAAAGATGAGGGTAGACCTTAAGCCCTTATTCTTCTGGAAAGGAATGAAGGAAAACATAGTTAACTACATGGCGAGATGTCTAGAATGTCAGCAAGTGAAGGCTGAACATAGACATCTGGCATGATTACTTCAGCCACACGCTATTCCAGAATTGAAATGGAAGGTCAATTCGATGGACTTTATTGTTGTATTTTTGTTGACGACAAGGAGGCACAAATCGATTTTCATGGTAGTTGACACTCTAAAGAAGAATGCACATTTTATTCCTGTGCGTACGACATATCAGGTGCCAGACATAGCTAGATTTTTTGTTATCGATATTGTGAGATTGCATGGTGCGCCAAAAAGTATCATCTTTGATAGAGGATCAATGTTTGCATGACGATTTTGGACTAGTTTCCAAGAGGTCTTGGGGAAACAAATGAACTTTAGTACAACATATCACCCTGAGACAGATAGGAAGACAAAAAGAATGAACCAAATTTTGGAAGATACATTGTGTATGTATGTGATGGACCAACATAAGAGTTGGAAAGAGTTCTTTCCACTAGTATAGTTTGCGTACAACAACAACTATTAAAGTACCATTAAGATAGCACCATTTGAGTTTCTTTACGGGCGACCATGTCATACGCCATTGAGTTGGGATCGAATTGATGATAGGGTCCTGGTAGGACCATAAGTGATCCAAGAAATGGAAGAACAAATTCAACTTATAAGACAAAGGATTAAAGGGGTGCAAGATTAATAGAAGAGTTATGTTGATGTGCATCATGTTGACCGCAATTATGAATTTGGTGACCGCATTTTCTTGCGAGTGAAACCGCAAAAGAGTTCGATTAAGTTTGGAAAGGGTGATAAAATCTCTCCTAGGTTTGTGGGACCTTTAGAAGTTGTGGAAAAGAAGGGACCCGTGGCCTATCGAATAGCCTTGCTTGATTCTTTGAGGCATATGCACGATCCTTTTCATGTATCTGTTTTGAGACATTATGTTAGTGATCCTACACATGTGATTGACATGAGTTCTTTGCAGGTGTTAGACGAGGGTGCAGTCACAGTGGAGCCAATTTGCATTTTGGACCATCGCATTCGATAGCTACTACATTGAACAATCGATTAGTTCAAGGGCTAGTGGGACAATTATAGTCCACACTTGGCTACATGGGAGGACACATGTGATATGGGCCAACAATTTCCATATTTATTTGATAGTTAGACATATAGATCTCGTCAGATGCTTTATTTACTGCATTTTGTATACTGTACAACTTCGGGACAAAGTTCAAAACAAGAGGGGGTGTATGTAACCTCCCGCTCTTGTGAGCACATGTTATTGACTTATTCTTTGAGGACACTTGCGTGCAAGTGATATGGTTATAGTACATGGTTATGGTTTCACTTGTGGATATTTATGATGATGTTGATGATTATGATTTGATATTATTGATATATGTGTATTGACAGATTCTATTGACAAGTTTTCCCTGACTCTGCAGAACACTTGAGAGATTGGGATGTCGATGGCATCAATGGACCTCCTTGGACTCCAGATTGATTCAGGGAGTGGATTGTATTGGTTTGAGTATTTCATTTATGCATATGTGACATATGATCGATTATATTATGATGTTTTTTATGGATCATTGAAAGTGTTTCGTTGATGGATGCAGGATGATGATTGATTGCTAATATGAATCACATAAGGAGTAAAGGGGCCATGCACATAGACTAGATATTGAGGGAGAGGTGTGGCAGAGTCCCTGTCAAATCCTACTAGCACTCTCGTCGTGGCTCAAATTGTAGGTTAACTATTACCTAGTTCGAGAGGTCCACGATGTCGTGAGGGAAGACTGAGATAGTTTCTCACGAAGATTTCTAAGGGGCGTGCAATAAGGCAAGGTCCTTATTCCTTAGAATCCCTTAGTCTCTCACAAGGTCGCTCGAATGGAGTTCTGACTCCAAGGGTTGGAAAACTACCAAAACCAGTCAAGGGAGAGTGGCACCCTTGGAGACCGGTGTGCGTCTTGAAGGGCACATCGTGGAAATAAAACTTGAGTCAATGAATCTAAGTGGCCTAGAAAAACTTGAGGGAATAATTAAAACCTCTAAAATCTTTAAGCATTGTTGGATTTAATTAATTAATTAATTATGGATTGAATTCATTAATTACAAATCCTCAAACAAAAATCTAGGACTATGCAAAAAAATTAATCCTAAGTTGGTAAGAAGACTAAAACTAAATTATTAACTAAATCAAACAGAAATGAGGTAAATCAATTTGAGAAATTAAGAAAAATAAAATAAACCTAAAGAATTAATACAATACACATGTGTGTAGAAAATACCTAATTGGAATTTAAGATAAGAAAGGAATAAAGCATAAAAGAATGTGTGTGCATAGAAAGGTATCTAGAATCTAGTTAACACTATTCTGACTAGAGAAGAATCCTATTTTAACTCAACCCAGTTTTAGAAAAGTGTCAATCATTAATTGGAAAGAAGGGAAATAAAGAGACAACTAGGAGTGATTTAAGGAGCGCTTTTAAGAAGGGTGAGGGAAACTGAATTTTGTTAAAATAAAATGTGGAATTAATTGTGCAAATTGGGGAAATGGTGACAAGTGTAAGGGGGAAATAATTCTAAATTATTTTAATTAAAAATTTAATTAATTGTGCAAGCTGGGGATGAGTTATGGGAAAATGATATAAAAAAAATGGCTGAGATGAGAAATGGATCACATGGGTTTTGGGTAAAGTTATGCTACAGAATTTTTAACTGGTTTTACTTGTGAGAGTTGGGTTACCCAGCTTGAGAGAGAGTGGTGGCTCATCCTTGTGAGGGGATCTGGGAGCTAGAGGATTTCTGGTTGTGTGTGTGTGCCTAGTCCATTTGCTTCTCGAGGGGCTAAGGGGGAAGAAGAGTACCCCTAGCATTGGTTGGGAGGTACCAGTGAAGTCTAAATTATTAGCGAGCAGAAGAAGAAAGGAGTGTCATTTTCTGAAGATCAACTTCGGCTTCATCACCTTCAATTACAGTATTGTATTAAAGTTGTAATTTCTTTGGTTTTTAAGAAATTTTATAATTGATTTTTTCTTTGCAAAATGGTGTGGAAACATAAGATTGAATAATATTGTTGTGGATATCCTAATATTTTATCAATTAGTTGTGGTTGTGAATGGAATTGATGAGTAATGTATACAACCAAGAAAAATGAGAAAACAATAGTTGTGTGGGATCCCTGTACATTTATTTTACTCTAAAATTTAATCCCCATGCATCATCTAACTCTAAATTTTGTCTCCACAATTGGGATATATACCTCACTTTGACTTATTGAAACATTTATAGCAGTCTACCCCTTTTTCCCATAAAGCTTACTTGCATGTCCATCACCTTTTATCTTCTAGAATTCACTTGGTGCATAGTAGCGATTCGCCCTCCAGATGCATTGTAGAACCATTCTACATCCCTAACGTCTCTCTGCAGCGAGTCTCTTGCAGTCTTGTTGCACCTTTGACCTTGTAATCCCTCACCTATGAGCGTAGAGCTTGTTCCTGGCTAAGTTATCCTTTAGCCAGATCTCTGTTGACTTCATCCTTTACTAGACGATCAGACTTTAAATATTGAGAAGGAAATCGATTGTTAGATGTCCTCGGATTTTGTTTTTTAATTTCTATCATTATCAAACATTAATAATTACTAGTGTGCTATTGAGGAAACTGTCTTCTATGCAGACCTCCAATTTTGATAAGGAAATCGATTTATAGATGTACCCGGTTTTTTTTTTCTTAAATTCTATCTTTATCAACATTAATAATGTCTGGTGTGATTTTTGGAAACTGTCTTCTACGCAGATTCTAAATACTAATAAGGAAAATAGAATTATAGATGTTACCATTTTCACCTTTTAAATTCTATCCTTATTAACATTTAATAATGACCAGTGTGATATTTCAAAAACTGACTTCTACACAGACCTTAATATTGATAAGGAATTTTGAATTATGGATGTTACCAAAGTTTTCATTTTTAAATTCTACCCTTATTAACCTTGAATAATGACTTATGTGATATTATCAAGTTGCCTTCTAAGAAGGCTTATATATTGATAAAGAATTCATAATTGTAGATTATGCTTGCAAGACTAATTGTTTTGTTATTGTTCAATTCCCTGTCGACTTGATTTGGTAGAATACCTAAGAGAGTCTTTTATAAGATACTAGAACTAGAGGTAAAAAGGATTTGCGTGTATGGTTGGGTATTGGTTTTGTTGAATCTTTGAACCATGTCTCTGTGACCTTTAGAAAATTAATTGTAGGTTGAAGTGTATTCAATTATGATGCGATAGATTATATCTCCACTTGCGAGGAAAATGATTATCTAAGTCTTTCCTCCAGTTGTACTTGGGGAGTATGAAAACTTGGGAACTAATGCTTGCTCCTTTGGTCCTTGTGATCCTTTTAAATGAGTCATTTTGTGTAGTTCCTAAAAAAAAACAATCACTTTTATTCTTAAAGTATCATAATACCTAGTTAAGATTGATGTTATTACATGGAAATAGTGGAGCTAGTGTATTTAATTATCTTATTATTGTTCTTGATTAAATAATGAGAAGGTTTACAATAGAGTAGATTTCTACCTGCCACAAGGGATTGCACTTGTGCCCTCGTGTGTTTAAAAGTCCTTATGTTCCTTCCCTTACATATTTGCATTGACTTGATTGAGTTATTGAATAAGTAACATAGCTATTCTCATGCACAGTGAAGAATTGATGGTTATTATGATGTTTAATCTAGTCTTGATTTCAGTCTATGATGGGGTAATTAGCATGCTCTTGCGCCTTGAAATTAATGTGATTAGATTATTTACGCATGAAAATAAAATGGATCAGTAAATAGATTATCTGGCACCATTGAATAATGTTGATGTATGATTTCTTAAGTGATTAGATTATTCACGCACATTGAAATAATGTTGATGTATATTTTTTAAGTGATTATATTATTAGCGCGCATTGAATAATGTTGATGTATGATTTCTTAAGTGATTAGATTATTTCTGTGCCTTGAAAATTAATGTTGATGAATGATTAATTAAGTTATTAGACTACTCGCGCGCCATGAAATTAATGTTGATGTATGATTGATAAAGTAAATAGCTTACTCTTCCACCATGAATAATTGATGATTAAGATCAATTGATTGATCTAATTGATTTTGGCTTGAATGTATTAGTGGGATTTAGACACCTCCTTGTTCCTCAGAATAGTCGCCAGCCCTGAGACCTTGAATGGTCAAAATCAATCGGATGAATCATGGGATTTAGTGTTGCTTATGTGTCTTGGAGGTCCTAACCATGTAGGATAGGTTGGGTGGGTAGTTCTTTATTATTCAGTGATAAGATTGATCATTATTTATATTTGCTTTGGTTGATTGCAATGTGTTGAACTATGTCGTTATTTATGTTTATGTGTTGATCATGTGTCCCTATCATTTATGTTAATGCATTGTCTTGTGTCGTTATTGATTACCATGAGTTGTCGCATGTAATTCTTTTGTGATGATGTCAGGTTGATTATGCGTTGCTATGAATTATGTGTGACGATTCCTTTATCCTAATGCATTTTTTTTTTACCTATTGTACTTCGTTGTTGTCGTAACGGTGGGGATGTTACAACTACCAATATCCTTTTTCATAGTTGGAGACCCTTCTCACCACCATAGAGGTCATAGATTTTCATACGGAATCCACCACACCAAATGGCTTTCGAGAAGCACTGGGCCTTTCTCCATGAGGTACAATTCATGTATTATGGAGAGTGTCATTTCAATATTTGAGGCATTTAAATATGTTGTAACTTAGACTGCTTTATATTTCATGACATAATCTTGGAAATTATACCTTTTTCCCTATTTCACCTTGGTGGTTGACATTGTCTAAGTGGTCTTCCTCAGGAATGGGTTTACTACTAGGAAATCCCTTGAAGATCCATCGTATTTTTCCCGACCATACTTACCACTTTTCATCACTTAAACCCCCCCATTTCCTTATCTCTTGTGATTTTAGGGTGTATTGAACCAAGAAGGGGTTGTCCCTCATTCTATGGGAATAAGGGGTTGAAGGCCCAAAGGGATTGTTGTTGGGTAAAAGATAAAATCCTATATATAAAAATTTCATATTCTTTGTCGATGGATCCCCCAAGAGAGAGATGAACAATTATCTGTAAGAAAAGGGGGACCCACAAGAAAAAATGATAGAATTACTAGGGGGTTAGTTGGAGGATAGGAGGTCTCATCATGAGCCAAACCATCATGACCATGGGTATCTAGCAGTATGAAATTACCATCATCTGGCCACCAAAATAGGGTAATGGCTCTCAATTGCACAACTAAGAGAAAGGGGTCTCATCACGAGCCAACCTTCTCATTTCCACAAGGTATTTGTGAGTCACATTGTCATTATCTCGACACCACGCCAAGATAGTGGCCTTCAACACATCCTTAAAACATGAAAGAAACAAAGAATGGAAAAACATGGGCTTGAAAAAATTTCATTGCAAATGAAGGTGCCACACACCCTCTACAAAGGCACCCATGAATGAGACACTACAACCCCTTGTATGTCATGAACCCCATGCCCATTGAGTTTTGATCCTTAACCACTTCATACACTTTACATTTCTTAGAGAGGGAGCACATCGGACATGCTACTTGACCTAGGGAAGATATTCCCAATAGGACACCTCCTCAACCCTCCCATATCCAAGCTTGGAAAGTCGCATAATGTTTTTGAGAACTTACTTGTTTGACATGGTAATATTTGATTCACATGCTTAGGTGGCTCATTTATTAATTTGATTTACTCATCGTGATATTTTGGTTTGATATCCTTGGAGGGTGTGCTTGTTTGTCTTTGTAGGACCTAGTTGGTGGACAATTTTGGAGGAATAAGCCTAGCTTGGGCTTCAATGGGGATTGAAGCCCATAGGTTGGATGCCAAGGGCTCACATTTTGAATGAGAGAGGTGTACCTTTGGATGCATATAATATTACTTGAGAGACATGACCTATCCCTTACATGCCAAACATTTTTCCTATGAGAGGCAAAACGTCATTGTTTTAAGACATGTCGTCATGCTTGAGGGGCTTGAGGTGGTGGTGGCTACGCATGGCATGTTTTAAAGGAAGAAACCCTTGGATAATGAAGAAAAATGGTGGATTGGAGACACATGACATTTGGAGGCCTAAACCTACCATCTCCAACTCAACATTTGGCCTAAAGGTGCCAAAGCGTCCCTCCTAAAGGGGTGACATCACCCTTAGGGTTTTCATTTGTGCAAAACATAGAATTTAAAGTGAATTGTTTAATATTATTTGTATAAAGGGGAAATATTAGTTTGTTGACTCCTAGTCTTGTGGTTTACCCTAAAATTATGTGGAAAAACTATTTTGATGACATTTTGTATAAATAGAGATCTTAAGATCTCATAAAAAAACATAACTCTCCTAGCTTGGAGAGGTACTTGGACAGAAATTTTTTCTATATTTAGCTATTTCTCTCTTTTTATCTTGTGAATGGATACTTTATTGTTTATTTGGTTGATGTAAGTGATGCGCTAGCCTTGGAAGGATCTTCTTTTCTATTGTGGTGGTTTATCTTAACATTTTCCTTGAATTGGTAAGGATTGTTTTGCATTGTATTATCATTTTGTTTCAAGACAAGGTTATTTTGCTATAGTTAGGTGGTAAGTATAATGTCATACACCCCCACCTTAGTCTCCATCACTTTATGCTTGAATTTTATTGGTTTAACAAGGGTTTTCTAAGAGAAGTATAAGTGCATACACCCTCTTAGCCTAAACCCTAGCTAGGGATACTTTCCTTGGGGGGTAAGAGGATTTACACCCCCAAGGAGGTAGTACCTTTAGCTCTTTCTTTTCTCGACTCCATTAACCCAATCATTAAAGGAAATAGCAATCACTTGTTTCATTGGATATATAAAATTGTTTCTTTGGGAAACGTGAGATTTCATGATTTTGAAGTTGTTCCTAGTGGATTCAAATCCATGATATAAATGCTTGCTTCAGCCACTTGGGCATTTCATTTCTCCAATTATTTATTGTTGCTATTACAAATTTAACCTACATCCATTAGGGCTGAAGAAAACCCTTACCAAACTCTTCAATAACTCCTAATTCAACCGTTGAAAATTGCCTAAAATATGCCCACATAATCTACTAAGTACAACACATCTTTTGGAAAGTTTTGAGAAAGTTTTATTTGTTGAATATATTTCTGTAATAAAAAGTTTGTTACAGCCATAAAGATGATAAATATCAATGCAGTTAGATTTTTGTGACAACCTTTCGTTTTGCACTAAAGTTTTGTTCTATCATTGTTGAGCTAAACTAGTTTTTACTAGCTTGTCTCGTGCTCATTCAATTGGACTTTTAGCACTTATATTGCAGCCCTTATTATAATTTATGTGCTGATATGTATCATTTATTATTGATGCATTTAGGGGAAAAAATATTAAATTTCTTTTCCACCTAACATTACTATATGCAAGTGTGGTATTTCTTGTGTCTTGGTCGGGTACAAACACCCTTTGCAGGCTTCCCAAGACTTGGTAACCTTAAAGCACCCGGAGATCAATCATCAAAGCTATATTTCCTATTCCATCATTGACCTTTAGGGGGGTAATTATCTAATTTACCTTCCATCTCTTTCAATCCCCCCACTATCACTGGGATCACCTCCCTATATTGACCTAGTTCACCCTTAAAGTGCAGGACCTATATTGAGGTGACATTGGGTATAGTGTCCCTTAGTTGTTTCCATTTGGGGGGTTGGGTTGGGATTTTCCCAACCTAAAATGTGTGATATAACATTTTGGCATCATTGTCGAGGAGGATTTTGAATCCTCTTCGTTCCCTAACAACACTTTGGCAAGCTTCCCTCCCAAAGCCTCTATCCATTAGCTTGTCTGGTGACTCCATTGAAGAAGGTCCCCTTTTCCACCCTTGATAAGTTTCCCTTGAAACTTGTCTAGTGAATCCACTTTCCACGAACCCACCTTTCCCTCTTTCCCCTTTCCCTCCTTCGGTGAGACTTGATCTCACCTGGTGACTCCATTGAGGTGTCCTTTTAGTCAATGGAATTATAGCACCATGGGATGAATCCTCATCCATAACTTGTTATGACTCAAATATGAAATTTTTATAGATGGAAAAGGAAAATGATGCTAAGGAAATGATGGGCCGCATAAGAAAGTTATTTCGTTCCCTTGACGATGAAGAAGTGCTTGAAGGAAAAATATATGAAGAAAGTTACCAAGAATATTTTGATGAAGATCCGGATGAGACATTTGATGAAGACATACATGCCTTTGCTCCTCCCACACATCAAGAAGAGAACATGATGAGTTGTAATACTTTTTAAGATATTGATGAAACCTTATTCTGTGACTTTAAAAGTGAAGAGGTGTTAGAGGATCTCTTGGATGCGAGAGATCTTTCTGAACAAAGGCACATGAAGCACTCTACATTAAGAATCAATCCTCATGTGATGAAGAGACGATGGAATAAGATTCCCATGAAGAGAAAAAATAATCCTAATGAAGTGCAACATGTTGAGGCATCGTTATCTTGGCTTGTTGAAGACGTCTCTGCCTCTAGTCCTCCTTCAAACGAAGACAAAGAGATGGTAACTTTTGCTAATGGTCTTTTGAGAGAACCTTTACATATTGTTGATGATAATATAGACACTTTCATACAGACTGGAAGATGCAGGTGGGATTTTGGTTGTCTCATTTTTTATAGAGACCCCATTTGTGACATTGAAGGTAGCCCTCAAGAAAATGGGTTTGATTTTTCATCTTCATAGGACTACTTTTCATGTGTATATGATTCATATGTTTTGGATCCTGATGATGACATGATTATAAATTTACTCGAGGACTCTCAACCACTTCCTCAATAATTGAGGAATACCAAGACGTGTCCACCTCAAAGCAATCACGGGCTTACTTTCCAAAGAGGAAGTACTTTCATATTGAGGATTTCAACAAGGATTCTAAGATAAAGAGTGCACGTTTTTCTCTTCCTAGACCTGAGCCTATCCCTTACCTCATTTCCTCCTCTCAGGAAAATCATGAGGTCTTAT
>JZKD02S1469163.1:0-10848 GCA_000966675.3 Picea glauca | reverse complement strand
GCACCTGGGTTTTCATTGCAGGGGCTTGGCCATTAGATCTAGTGCATTCTGGAGGAGTTTCATGGGCCATTTGGGTTATTGGATGCATTGGACGAATTGGAGAGAAGGAGGGCAATTTTGAGATTCAGATCTATTCCGTCCAATGCATCAGATCTGACCCTGAGACTTCACCTAGTGACTTGCAGTGTCCCGGTCTATCTTTCTAGCAAGTTTCAGGGCATTTGGAGGCCTCCTTCATCAGGGCCGAAATTCTATGGTTTGGCAGTTTTAGGAGGGCGGCGCAGCTCCATTAGAGGATTCAACATTTGGAGGAGTTTCCCTTGGTGTTTCGATCTGAGATTTCAGGAGGGGATTCTACTCATCTCGATCTATAGTTCGACATCTTCAGCATAGCATTTGGAGGTCTTTGACAGCAGGGCCGAATTATTGAAGGTCTTCGGGGTTTCAGCAGGACGTGGCATCTTCCAGCTTGAGGGTTTGGCACTTCATTCAGCCAGATCTACTCTTGCATCGATCTTCAGTGGATATTCAGCCTTTGGAGGCTTGTGGCATCGTCTATTGGAGCATTTTGTAGCAGCTCTTATCTTCTATTGTCTTTTATTGGAGCCATCTGATGTGCATTCCAGATTGGCATCTCATTGTATCAAGTTCTTTCTATTTGTTATGAAATAAAGATCAGATCTGCAGTGTTTTGGCTTGTCTATCATCTTATTGATCTTGCATATGATTGAGGTATGTTCCATGATTGCATCTTCTTGTTTATTGCTGCAACACATATATAAATCATCAACTTAAACCCTAAGGCCAAAATCAAGAGGCCATCCTGCAAGTAAACACATGTAAACAAGTAGATCAGCGAAGTGTTTGACGGAATGCCACAACCAGTAAAAGTTTAAAAGACACCCAAAACCGTGATGTTCCTTGCATCTTGGCTTGGGAACATTACAATGGGAATGCCACAACCAATAAAAGTTTAAAAGACACCCAAAATTGTGATGTTCCTTGCATCTTTTTTTGGGAACATTAAACATACACTGAATGTTGTCCTCACAACATATACAACCTATCCACCTAATTACCGATCAGTTGTAGCTCCATCGGGTCCACTCCCTCCCTGTAGATAAAGACATGTTCCCGCTTGAACAATATGCAATATCCTACATCCTCCAAGGCTGAGACTGAGAGCAAGTTAACCCTCAACCCTAGAACAAAGAGAACTCCATCAAGCTCCAGGAGTCCTCCATACTCGAGTTGGAATCTAACACTTCCAACTCCACGTACAGCTCACACCATACCACCTTCATTTACCACTTATCAGTCAGGACTAGTCTTTGTGATATTTAGGAATACTCGCTAGATTCCCGTCATGTAGAAAGACGCTCCACTATCCATAATCCATCTAATATCACCTCCAAATCCTCTGCTACCGACACTGGAAACTAGGGTAACCAAAGAAAATTCCCTATCATACTTGGAAGCAAAGTCCTCCATGGCTGTTGTAGCAGCTTTCTCAGGCCTCTCTGGTTCATTCTTATTCTTCTTCCTCTCAGGGCAACAAGAGGCAAGGTGCCCCAACTGGTTACAACAATAGCATCTGACTTTACTCAAGTCCCTTCCAGAACTTCCTTTCTTCATGCTCTTTGCAGTAAGAGCAACATTCTCATCAGCTCCATCTGTCTTTTGTTCACTGCTCTGAGATCCTTCCCAGATCTCCTCCTGAGTGAAATCATCCCACAGTCTACTCCAATCTAGAAGATGCTCACGTCCCACCACACACTTCACGAAGACTTCCCATTCTTTGGTGAATCCATTTAAGGCTATCCTAACCAACTCAAAATCTGATATGACCTCTCCAACATCAACCAATTCATCTTTCACTTGAGCTACCCGGGTAAGATAAGAAGACACACTCTCCTCCTTACCCATCTTGGTATCATGCAGCTTAGCCTTCAAGGCCATCTTCCGGTTCTCATTCTTCACCTCAAATAAGTTCTTAAGTGCATCCCACATCTCCTTGGTTGTCTTCTTCTCAGCCAAGTGTGGGATAAGGTGATCCTTCACCCCATCCAGAATAATCCTATGAGCCTTGGCCTCCTTGATCTCATGCAAGTCCAAAGAAACAGGATCTGCTGCAGGAGCCACAACAACAAAACTGACATATGTCCAAATCTTGTTCTCCTTGAGAACAGCTGACATCTGGACCTTCCACTGCAAATAGTTGGAAATGCCATCCAACCGATCCTCAAATCGAATGCTTGCAACTATATTCCCTGTCACAACTCAAGGAAAACAATCACAAACTTTTCCCCTTCAACTTTGCCCAAAAATCTCATTGTTCACTGTCACTCAGAGACAAAGTAAACTATTATTTTGTCAAACACTTAGCAACCTAGAGATAATTGTCTTGCATGAACTTTCCAAAATGTCTCAAACCCACATTAAGAAATTTACATAAGAAAAAATACACATTGCTAAGTAAATATGCAGCGGAAATAAACACAATGGACAACATTCAATAACCCATGAAAAACTCATAAATTTAGGCAAATGCTAGGGAAAACCCCAATGTGGGGAAACCCAACAAGAGAGAGAGAGAGAGAGAGAGAGAGATCTTATTATATTGCTTCAGGAAAGTACATTACAGCAGCACACTCACAATTTCCAGCCAAGAAAAATACTTCACAGTAACAAATTTGTCCTCACAATTTTCTGCCTTGAAAATCGTGCCCAAATCCATACAATTGTACGACCTTAAAATATGTGCCTAGAAAAACATACCCAGCAGAGTGTTGTACAACCTGCACAGTACGACCCAACAACAGCAAGAAAACCTCCAAAAACCACCTCGATTTTCATGCCAAAGGACAACCTCGAAAATCGTGCCCTCTCCTTGTTGTATGGACTGTATGGATCCGAACAGTACGACCCAACAACAAAAAATAAGGACAGCACACAAGCAGAAAAATTTCCTTGGGATTTGTGCCCAATTTATCTTGGAAAATGTGCCCACCAAGCTACTCACTTTCCTCTCTCAAGCTTTTTCTGAAAATCTCTCTCAATCTCCTTCACTAATTCTTGCACACTACCCAATGCATTCTTTTATAAATCTGAAAATGACCTTTTCCCTCCAAAGTGTCTTTTCACCTTCCCCAACCCTAAATCCAAAGGTCAAGATCTAATCTTACATTTTTCAAGATCAAGGGTCATGATCCATTCCCTCCAAAATGAATCACTTAAAATATTAAAGTAATTTCACTTTATTACATAAGTGCACTTTATGAAATAAAGTCATTTTAAAATTAGAAGGTACACTTTATTAAAAAGTCACTTTAATAAAAGAACCACTTTATAACAACTTTATAAAAACCCATTACAAAGTTAAGTGCCTAGTAGTGTCAACATAAAGTTACATCCGCATACAAGACAAAACATGAGGAGTACCTCCCGAGCTAAAAAGCTAACACTATGATCTCATGAAAGTGGGTCATCTATCAACAAACTGGGAGGATGTACATTGTCAACAAGAGAATGTGCATTGTCTCACTGACCTAGTATCATCAACGTCCAAGGCTAGGGTAGTTGCATGACGCTTAGTGCCTTCAATTGTTGAGATAGGCTAAGGAGATGGGTTTTCCTAGCCTGGGGGGGTGTCCCTAAAGTGTCAATAAAGCTATGATCGTTGCAATGGGAGAGTATTTTCCAACCTTATATTGACAAGAAATCTTAGTGGTTGTTAGAAACAAATGAAGCATAACATTTTACCAAACCACTTAGCATTTGAAACAAGCTATTCAAAATTTACAAATGTGAGTTATGTGCTTGTTATTTCGCTGGAAAACTAAAGTGACAAGAAACAAGTGAAAGGTATAACTTGCTTTATCATACATTCAACACATTACTCCACCACTTTAAGTGATAGAAATCTATAGAGACCATTCACCATTAGATACGATTGATTACATGTTTCATCACATAATCATTCAAATGAGAAAAAAGTCTCAAATTTAATGCTTATTTTGTGGAGAGACAAGTGTAGAATTATAACACTTAAGCACATGATAAACAATCCATTTGATTATATCCACCATCATAAACATCATGAGTGTAAACAGAAATGAAGAAGCCCTTGAAACCAAACGTTATGTGAATTGAATCTGACTTTAGTGCTGTTTAGTGATGGAATTTATGACACAAGTAAACATCATCAAGTTTAGCCATTTATTTCATTTATTCACAAAATTCCTTAAACTTATTATGGCTGTCCCTTAGATCAATTGTTTTGTAGCTCAGAGGTACTTCTGCATTGGTCGTGCCTAACATACAGAAGTGACCGAGCAAAAATGTCTCTCTAGTGACTAACTTTATAAAGTGATTTTATAAAGTTCAGTTGGGATCTTTTATTATTTAATGGATAAAAGTGACTTTATAAAGTTTGGGTCACTTAAGTGATTTAAGTGAACTCAATGAGAGAATAAGTCACGTCCGTTAATCTTGTGGGGTAGTATTGAATCTCAACAATTGAGATCTAGGGTTAGGGCAGTAACTCATTAATGAGTAAATAAAANAATTGTTGAGATAGGCTAAGGAGATGGGTTTTCCTAGCCTGGGGGGGTGTCCCTAAAGTGTCAATAAAGCTATGATCGTTGCAATGGGAGAGTATTTTCCAACCTTATATTGACAAGAAATCTTAGTGGTTGTTAGAAACAAATGAAGCATAACATTTTACCAAACCACTTAGCATTTGAAACAAGCTATTCAAAATTTACAAATGTGAGTTATGTGCTTGTTATTTCGCTGGAAAACTAAAGTGACAAGAAACAAGTGAAAGGTATAACTTGCTTTATCATACATTCAACACATTACTCCACCACTTTAAGTGATAGAAATCTATAGAGACCATTCACCATTAGATACGATTGATTACATGTTTCATCACATAATCATTCAAATGAGAAAAAAGTCTCAAATTTAATGCTTATTTTGTGGAGAGACAAGTGTAGAATTTTAACACTTAAGCACATGATAAACAATCCATTTGATTATATCCACCATCATAAACATCATGAGTGTAAACAGAAATGAAGAATCCCTTGAAACCAAACGTTATGTGAATTGAATCTGACTTTAGTGCTGTTTAGTGATGGAATTTACGACACAAGTAAACATCATCAAGTTTAGCCATTTATTTCATTTATTCACAAAATTCCTTAAACTTATTATGGCTGTCCCTTAGATCAATTGTTTTGTAGCTCGGAGGTACTTCTGCATTGGTCGTGCCTAACATACAAAAGTGACCGAGCAAAAATGTCTCTCTAGTGACTAACTTTATAAAGTGATTTTATAAAGTTCAGTTGGGATCTTTTATTATTTAATGGGTAAAAGTGACTTTATAAAGTTTGGGTCACTTAAGTGATTTAAGTGAACTCAATGAGAGAATAAGTCATGTCCGTTGATCTTGTGGGGTAGTATTGAACCTCAACAATTGAGATCTAGGATTAGGGCAGTTACTCATTAATGAGTAAATAAAAAGAGCATTTGAGAGAGATGGGGGCACACATTTCCAAGAGAGATTGAGAGAAAGAGCTGAAAGAAAGAAGAGGAGCAACAAAGAGGATTGGCACAAATCCCAAGGAGAGCGGGCACACATCCCAAGAAAGATACATCCATTAAAGGACATTCCATAGAGTACGAATTTTAGAGCAGGTCATACAGTGCATTTAATGTTTCTCCATACAGCAGAGGAAATGCACAGATTTTGTGGCATTTAATGCTCATAAATCGTGGCATTTAGTGTTGTAGTAAAACCATACAGCACCGTACAGAAAGGTACAGAAAGCCTACACAGAAATTGAGACAGTCAATTCCATACGACCATACAACATAAAAGTACAGGGCCATACAACAGATTTTGGGCACAGAAATCAAGGTGAAATGTTGGCACAGATTTCAAGATAAGTATTGTTGTAATTAATGTTGAAAAGATTGCTGTTGTAAACTCAGAAATATTTCCTGGGAGCTCAATAAAAGAATCTCTCTTGGACTAGTTTTTCCTTCGGGGTCTTTCCAGGGGCATTGCTCGAACAACTTGTGTCAAATGTGTACTTCAATGCTTGTTTGTTGTTCATTTATTTCCGCTGCTAAATTTCAGATTACTTAGTCATTTGTATTTTTGTTCATAGTTCCAGTTGAATACATATGGTTTATTTGCATTATTGGTGAATGGCTATTGGAGGTTGAAATCTGGTTATTGACTAAGTGTTTGATGAAAGTCACAGTAAATTTAACATGGTATCAGAGCTTGGCTTCTAAGGTTTAGTGGACAAGATTTTGGCACTTGGATTGCARTGACTTGTAGGGGTTCTTGCTAGGAAGAAAAAAGGGAAAAAGATTTTTGGTTAGTTGGACTAAGAATAGCTTCCAGTATCARGTATGAGGATAGGTTGGAGGGGATCTYCAAATACCTGCAGTGGAAGGTAAGGATTGTAGTTGTTCTCAGGGAGAACAAGCTATGGAATTTTGTGAGTACCACAGTGATAGTGCCTTCGTCAAATCCCATTGCCCTAGACCTCYATGAGGTGAAGGAAGCAAGGGCACAGAGGATAATCCTGGATGGAGTGAAAGACCACCTGATCCCACATTTGGCTGAGAAGCTGACAGCCAAAGAAATGTGGGATGCACTGAAAGGCTTGTATGAGAACAAGAACAAGAACAAGAAGATGGCCCTAAAGGACAAGCTCCACAGCACTAGGATGGCCAAGGGAGAAAGTGTGGCCTCCTATCTCACCCAGCTTAGGCAGGTGAAGGATGAGTTGGGTGTTGTTGGTGAGATTGTTCCAGACTTAGAGTTGGTGCGCATAGCCCTAAAGGGCTTCACCAAAGAGTGGGACGTGTTCGTGATGTGCGTGGTGGGCAGAGAGAACTTTCCCACTTGGGAGAGGCTGTGGGATAATTTTACTCAGGAGGAGATCCGGGAGGGATCTCAGTATAGAGATCAGGAGGAGGCAAAGGGTGGTGCAGATGAGGATAATGTTTCTCTTGTGGAAAAGATCAAAGGAAAGAAGAAGGACATGAACAAAGTAAAATGCTTTGCATGTCATAAGATTGCCCACTATGCTAGTCAATGTCTGAACAAGAAGAAGGTCAAGAAGGATGCAGAGGTATCATCAACATCAGTTGAGGTTGATGAGTTTGCTGAGAAATTCGAGAAGAAGTTTTATTTGATGGCATGCCTTTCAAGTAGTGGTTGCCTAGTTTGCGCGGACATTGATGCATGGTTCGTGCATAGTGGAGCATCTCGACATATGACTAGGATGAGGTCGGTATTCCTGAGTTTTTCAGAGATCAACTCAGACTACTATGTGGGTTGTGGGGCTAGCACCAAACATGCAGTGAAGGGGGTTGGATGTGTTAGATTCCAACTAGAGTCGGGAGGATTTCTGGAGTTGGCTGAGGTATTATTTGTTCTAGAGTTGCCAATAAACTTACTCTCAGTGTCAGCTTTGGAGGCTGATGGATGTGGATTTTTGTTCTTCCGTGAACAGGTGTTCCTATATCCAGAGGAAGCTACTCCAAACACAGCAGTAGTGCTTGGTGTCAAGTATGAGAGGTTATACAGGTTGCTGAGATAGTCTATGGTTGGAACCAGTGGGTTCTTGGATTCCGAGATTATCAGGGACTAAGAGTTGTAAGACTTTTTCCAGTACAATCAGGAGATTGAGCTAGTTCGAGATGGCACAGATGGATGCTTAGGAGAGTGAGGAGACTCCTAGGAGTGTGTCTTGGATGAACAGGTCTCCAGATCAGAGTTCATTGCAGGTAGCATCAGAGACATCCAATTCAGAGGGAGCACAGCCACAACAGCAGATGGGTTGATGGGGTTGGCGACAAATCCAAGTGGAGGTTCCAGAAGTACCTCCTTCACTAAGAGGGACTGTTAGTTTTTTTTTGTAGCTCGAAGGTACTTCTGCATTGATCATGCCTAACATGCAAAAGTGATCGAGCAAAAATGTCTCTCTAGTGACTAACTTTATAAAGTGNTGAATCATAAACAATAGGCAAATCGTTCTCTTGAGCACCATCATCTTTTAGAGAATTGGCTTATCTTTCTCTTCAAAAGCCAGAGTACTTAAAGCAAGTAGATTCTAACCAGTCCTAGATTTTCTTAGTTTTCATTTGACATTTCAAAATTTGTGCTAATCCATGAAATACCTGTACTTACCTGTAATTCATGGGATAAATGCCTTTGGACTTCTTTCACTGGGCCTTCAGTTGACTTGATTTCCTAAATGGTAATCATTTCTAAGTTTAAATCCAGGGGAATAATGTGTGGACAGGAAGCTTCCCCCTATTAAAGGAAGCAACTAGTTATTCTTAAGACCATCATTCTTTATTTTTGAGAAAATATGAAATTACAGAAGTAATATTTTACTTCCCTTCAACACAATTTATCCTGGAAGTCCAAGAGAATAAATACCATATGAGTGTACTTCAATACCACAATGTGACAGCCCTTAGGGCACACTTTTCAAGGTGTATCATAGATCTAAAATGTCTTATTACAGCAGATTATAACAGCAGCAAATCTGCACCTTTATCTTCTGGATGTGTTAAATCACTTAACCAATTCAACTATATGTTATGTCAAATCAGCATGAACTACAAAGGCTAAAATCTACTCAGTTATGAAGATAACACAAACTGAAAATCAAATCTGCAAGTACACAAAATTTGCACAACTGGAAAATTCATATATATATATATATATATATATAAAAGATGGAAGTACAAGTACATATGACAACTTTATCACAAAGGTGGTACAAGTCAAGCTCTCCAAACCCTAGTTAGGGAAACAATAAGAAATCCCTAACCACCAACTCCTCTAGGCTAGGAATCACTCAACATGCTAGCATCTACACCGGCAAGTCCTCCTTGGCACATACAATAAGCTTGTATCACACAAGCTCTCCACACTAGCATGGTTGTCTTCCTCAGGGTTTACAAACCCTAGCCATGTTGCATCACACAAGAACATGGCAAGACAACTCTAGCACTAGCCTCCAAACCTACTAGTTCATCCTAGGGTTTGAATCCTCAAACCCTAGGTCTTCAACTCTTGCATCAACACAAGCACGAAGACCTCCATGGAACATCAAGGATACAATAGCAGAGTCTTCTTTGAAGCACGACATCACACCAAGCTCAAGACTCATAAAGATGATCTTTCCCTAATCTTTCCCTAACCTCACATCCCACAAGAACAAGGCTCCAAAATCATGCAAGGTGCTAGCTCCTCTCCATGTCTACTACTAGGGTAGAAACCCTGGTATTGCAACAAGAGCCATAAGAACCATCATCATCTCGTCATGTTCTTCTCTAAGGTTTACATGCATAGCATAAGCCCTACAATTAGACAAGCAATCTCTCCATGAGCATCCAAGAAGTCTCTCTTGAATCCTCTCACGCTTCATTCTTCCATTGCCATACTCCACTTTTTGAGCCCTTTCATGTCAAATCTTTAAGTTAGTTTGTGACAGAGTGTTGGAAGTTTCTCTCTTTGTTGTTGAGCCTGGGCACAAGAGGGATCTATCATCTACAACAAGGGATATAAACAGGCACATGAGGAGAGAAATTTTTGGTGATTGTCGGATCCATGCCCTCAAGTCATCCTCTGCCCATGAACCAACTACCATGATGGAGTTGTCACCGATATGGAGTTAGCTTTGTCGCATCGTCGAGAGTTGTCATCCTCTTCCCTTGGGTTGTCATCCCACCTCTATGCCCTCGAACCACCATCACAATTTTTTCGTTGAGCCTATTACTCCCCCATGCCTAGGGGTAACTAGAGGAGATCATGTGGAGACAATGATCGAGACCATGATGATGATTAGCATGTCCACAGATAGCAACCCAACAACCCCCCTCAGATTGTCTTTTCTACTACAGATCATCCAAGCTCATCACATCCAGTCAACTCAATGTATAGGAGATGGTAAGCCAGCGTCACAATGAGGTATGTGGTCCTTCTTTCGTGCAAAGTGTTGTGCTTAATTTACTAGGCATGTGGATGAGGATCATTGGTTGAAGTTGGATAATGGATCGTTATCTCAAGAAGTTATGTTTGTTTCCATGTTTCACCTTGGTGGCCAATTTTTGTGCCCTAGTCCCATGTTGTCACTGCCTAAGGAAAAAGGGTACTACTAGGGGGCCCTCACAAGGGTAACGTTCCATTCCCCACCATACTTAACACTTTCCATCCTAGAGCCTATCAAAGTGTACTAAACTTCGGTAATGGTCATGATCCATTCTCTCGTGAGAAGAGGGTTGAAGGCCCAGAGGTTGATTGCATTTGTTGATAAGAGGATAAAAGAATGATGCTAAAGAAAGAAACGAATGATTGCAGAGGACTCTCAAAAGCAAGTCCAAACTTGAGCTCTACCCTTTCCATGCTCGCCCTAGTCCGAAGCAGTAATGTTATAGCTTGAAACCTTATAAAAGGGGACTTGCAAATATAATAAGAGGACAAATAAAAAGGCAGAGAAAGGGGTTTGGAAAAAATAGCACTTAAAAGTGGTAACTCAACGGTAAGCACACCCTCCACAAAGGAACCCATAGAAATCGACTAAATGACACCATAAGCCATGAAGTAAGCCCAACACATACCACTATCACACTTACTCTTGAAGGGTTCTTTTCTTTCACTGTTTCCCTTGGGACCTGTTGACCGCCTATTTAACTAGGGGGTCAACTCCATGTGCCATGAAGTGATGCATCATCAGATGCTAGTATGTCGAAGACAGTTTGGTTCTACTAGGCAATTTTTGCCTCCAGCACAAATTTTGTAAGCGG
>JZKD02S1469141.1:0-10848 GCA_000966675.3 Picea glauca | reverse complement strand
ACTCTATTATGTTTTCATTCTTCAAACCAAGCCCGAGAATAGGAAACAAAGTAGGATTTGTCCCCTAGGAGCATGGTATCATTGCACTCTACCCCTAGGACAATGAACCATGTAGTGGTATCACTTTGTTCTAACCATGGAAGGATAGTGCTATCCTAGAAGAAGGTGTGCATAGAGAGGATAGGCTTGTTTGGGTTTTAGCTCACTTGTGTTTATGATATCACTGGTTATATCTTTATCAATACCCCATATCTTTATTAGAAGGTGTGGGGTTGAATGAAGTGATACCAACTAGAACTAACTCATATCTGCATTCAGGGCTCAATATTTATCGTGATTTCCCGACATACCCGTATTAGACGGTGTGCGAGCAATAAGGTATGTTCTTTGTGTGATAGTGTGAATTAAATAAATAATAATTATATACAACATTTTCCAAGCATTCCCCCTTAGATTCCAAGGTTATTCTAAAGAATTTCCAGGTGGCTCGAGATAATGGGTTTAAACAGGGAAGCCACAAATTATGATTAATTCTCGGAAAGCTTATATACGCTAAAATTCGAACATAGAGAGAATGAGAAGAAATATGTGTGCGGGAAGGAAGGAGAGAAAGGTTACGAAAGTGATCAGGGAATTATATTGAATCACCTTCTTCTCACCACTGCATTGGTTGAAGCTGTGAAGAGTAAGGAATGCACGACATACCGGAAAGGATAGGCTTCTTTGTTTGCTGGGGATGAGGGGGCGAGCAAAGAAAATAATGTATATAATATATGTTAGATCTAACATATATGATATATGTTTTATATAAAAGAAAAAATTCCAAAGTTTAAACTTAATGGAACCATGTTTTCCACCCAAAGTTTGTTTTTACTTCAATGGAAAGCCTACGAGAATCTTTGATTCCAAATATTCTCCAACATAAATAGGTTTTTGACAAAATAATAATAATAATAATAATAAGTTTAAATATTCTCTAACATAAATAAGTTTTTTCCCAAAAAAATAAGTTTATATATAAGAGTGAGCACAACCAACCCACTTTTTTTCAATTATATACATCAAACATAGCTTATCCACACTAGTGAATTTTCAACTTCGGCCTTAGCATGTTGCTACCCTATTGTATTGCTTAGAGTTTCCAACATGTTTTCATACTCATCCTACTTGAAGTGCTCAACCTATTTTCTTACAAGTGTCCTTCTCATCTTATCGTCTTGCTTGTCCTGCATACAATTCCAAACCTATTGTCTTACTCAAAATTTCTTAATTGTTTCCCTCCAAGGGTGAGAATATGAAAATAGGTAACACTTTTGCTTGTTTTTCTAAAGAAAATTGCAAAATTTTATATTTTTTTCCAATTCAACCTTCCAAAATTATATTTTATTTGAGAATTTCACTTTGAAGTAAACATATTATTTGTAGAGAATTGTCTTACCTTCATCATTTTTTTTTAATATTTATGGATAGATAGTGAGATAAATTTTATTAATTGCATATAATTTAAAATTTTAGGTAAAGTAATTTTATTAATTGCATATACTTTAAAATTTTAGGTAAAGTCAATGAATGACCTACATGGGTGTGAACCTTTTTAGAGACAACTATTCATTTTAAGAATATATATATATTCTTACAATTTGCAAAAATTGTTTAGTGCACATCCAACAATACAACAAGCTAAAACAAATATTAAAACACGGAGCACAACCTATGGTCAAGTTGTAGACACCTACCTATGGTGAAAACACAATGTACAACCTATGTGCAAGGTATAGACACCAACCAACAAGCTAAAATGTGGTCCAAAGGGTGAAATACGATTTGTGGGTGAGTGGAAAATGGCCAACAAGAAAAAATGCAGTCCAAAGAAGTAAGAACAACTTGTGGGTGAGTGGAAATCGACCAAAAAGACAAAACATTGTGAACATCCTGTGGAATGGACAATGGCCAACCGACAGAACCAAAAAAAATGGTTCACTAAATCACCAATACGATCCAAATCTCTTAAGTATTCTTGGGTGTTTTAATTGTGTAGGCAGTTTTATTTTAGTGTCCACAAATAGAAATTGAACCAGTGAAATGATTCTGAAGTTGTGGTAATATTACTCAACAACATAACCAAACATCCATTGCACAGAGCATATAAGAAATAATGAACCCACAAGAGCCATGAAATCAAAACAATTACATACAGATTTCACATTTGACGGATATTTTTATTATTCTCCGGATGAAATTACAGAGGGGTGAGATATACATAGACTTTGTATAGTGTTACTCACTATCAAGACCAAAAATGTAGATGGCCATGGCTTAGAGACACCTTCTCTTAGTTTGGGTTGGCTTCCTAATAAAAAATAATTACAAGTTCATTACAACTTTACAAAATATTTTAGACAAGGATCCAATTCGAACCACACCTCCACATTTGCAAACTTTTGGTCCCAAAATATTCAACTCCCTTCAATATTCTTATTTGATCATCGAGCAGACTCCGAAAAATATCCAAAAAAGGGTGCCTCTGTTGCAGGATAGAAGAAAATAGTTGAGTATTATTTTGTAACGACCCCAATCGTTACGACTACAAGCGGCGCTAAGAAAGTGCAATTTTTTTTTTTTGTTTTAAGCCAGAAGGCAATCAACGACAACAATTAATCAACACAACTTGATAATGAACACAAATTATGCATTCAGGAAACATACAACAACGAACCAACACACTAGCACATCATGCAATTGGATGAACATGCGATACAATAGACAATAAAAATGGCTAAGCTAAGGACAATCATCAAGACCAACCAGATGCAACCAACATCAAGTAACACAGGTAACTTGAACCTTCATGGTGAGCGAGGAACAAGCGCAAACGAGCGTTACAAAACAAGTACCAACATCAATTACAATGAACATTACATCCCCGTCGGGAAGCACATGACTCTGGCTAGGTTATCATTCACATCTATAAATCAGGGAGCGTAATGATCCCCTCATCAGGAATCATGCCATCACAAGCAGTAGGCACAACCGTAACCAAGGTGCAACATAACATATCTAGACCAATAACCCAAGAAAAATCCAACACACTAGGAGACCAAATTAACTGTCAAAAATACAAGAAGACTAAACTCAAACACCCAATCGACAAGTCAACAAGACACAAAGGAAATATTACTACTATACAATCATACATCACATTAAATTCCTAGCACAACAAATTCTATTGCAAACATACATCAATTAAAGGATGTGATTAGCCATCTATGAATTATTCCCCCAGGAATCCATTCTACAATAAAATGTATCAATTAAAATCCTCTCTCTTGGTTTTCAAGTCATTATTTAATTAATTAAGATTTTATTAGCAAAGGTCTCACTACAATTGTCATCCACTACCATATAATTCCTTGTAGAAGCCTAAGTTAATAATTCAACCCTATCATTACCCTTCCAAAACAGACATGCCTTAGATTAAGATAATTGACCTATCCACACTCTCATGCATAAGATAATGAGAAACTTGGGAATGCATGACCCTAAAATGCCTTATCACTATTAAACCACATTAATTGAAATCTATAACAATCATGTATATAAATACTCCATTGAATTCATCCCAGTTCCTTGTAATCGATAAACTCCTTTAATTCCCTTTAGGTATCAACAATTATACCATTTTCTGACATTATTATTTCTCTCTATTAATAAATCTATGTCAAACAGTAATATCGTTGTCCAATAATAATATTTTTGTCCATTAATATTCGTTGTCAACAACAAATATATCGCAACTCATATGCTAATCAATCAACTTNATGGATAGTATCAGGACAACTAGTCCAAGCCGCAAGAAAATAAGGACACCAGAAAGACAAAGAAAGATATTGGGAAATGGTGCGACTTCCATAAGAGCCCTTGGCATAACACTGCTAACTATCGCTCAAAACAATCGCTGGTGGCCGAAGTGAAAGCCTCTAAATCAGATGTGAGTTCTCACTCTGAGCCATAACTAGAAAGGGGAAAACGGATCATTGATGCGAAACCTAGTGCCACCGTTTCTACCACCAAGCTCCAGTCTGGTGAACCAGACAAGCCAGAAGAAGGAGAACGCCTCTTCCATTCACAGATGTGGGTAAAAGGAACCCTGTTGCACTTCATCATTGATAGCAATAGCCAGAAGAACCTCATCTCAGTATAGCTCATCAAGTGGCTAGCCTTGCTGACAATGCCGCACCCACAACCCTACACCACTAGATGGCTCCGCCAAGGAAGAGATATTTGCGTCAGCCAACAGTGTTGATTGTCATACGACATCAAGCCCTTCAAAGACGAGGTATTGTGTGATGTTGCTCCTCTCAAAGTTTGTGATGTGTTTTGGGCCAACCTTGTTTATGGAAATGTCATGGTGTATATGAATCTAGGCCTCATAGTGTTATTATTACTTTGAACAGGAAATTGTACAGGATACCCGAGGGAGTCCCACCTAGTGTTATTTCCTTGATCTCTACTAAGTAATGCAGGAAGGTCATCTCTTAGATAGAGAAGTTTGCCTTCTTCATGATTCACTCTCAGAATAAGTGAAAGATCACATCCACATCTAGGGTCTCTGCGGTCGACCTCTCCATAGAGAAAAAGAAAGTAGATAAGTTCATGGAAGAATACTCATATATCTTCTCCTCACCTACCAGGGTACCTCTGCACTGCCAGGTCAAGCACCCCATCGATTTAACCCTTGATGCACTACTGCCCAATGGGCAAATATATCACCTCTCTCTGTTATAGAATGAGGAGATCAAGCAACAAATCCAAGAACTGATCCACAAGGGGCACATCCGTCCCAAAGCATCACCTTGCAGGAGTCCTAGTACATAAGAAAGATGGAACCTGACGAATTTTCATTGATTACCAGGCTCTGAATGAAATCACAGTCAGAAACCGGTACCTGATTCCCCAAATCGACGACCTCCTTGATCAAATCACGGGGGCCAAATACTTCAGTAAGATTGATCTGAAGTCTGGCTACCACCAGGTCCCGATAGAACAGACAAATGTATGGAAAATCACCTTCAAGTCAAAGGAAGGCCTTTTTGAATGGTTGGTCATGCCCTTTGGTTTGACAAATGCTCCAGCCACTTTCATGAGGATGATGGATGATATCCTACAATCATTCACCAATACTTTTGTAGTGGTGTATTTGGATGACATTCTCATTTACAACAAGACTTGGGCCGAACATGTGCAACATATTAAGTAGGTGTTACACACCTTGTGGTAGCACAAGCTATATGCCAACTTGGGAAAATGATCCTTAGGCATGGATAGGATCCATTACCTGGGATACATCATTGATCAACATGGCGTACATGTGGATTCAACAAAGATCCAAGTCATCCGTGACTGATCAGCCCCAACCACACTCACTGAGCTTCGGAGCTCCTTGGGCCTTGCCAATTTCTACCATAGGTTCGTGTTGAGATTCTCCCATATTGCATGGGCGCTCATCCAAATAACCAAGGGTGGTGGTAAGACGAAATTTGTGTGGGGCTAGTCCCAACAAAAAGTGTTCGATGATTTGATGTAGCGCTTGTGCTCGACCCCAATACTTTCGCTACCAGACCTGTAGCAGCCCTTTGAGATCGAGACAGATGCTTCAGACTATGCAGTGGGTGTCGTTCTCACTTAGCACGGCCATCCCATGGCCTATCATAGTGAGACACTATCAGATGTTGTTTGTAAGTACCCTACTTACGACAAATAAATGTACTCCATTGTGCAAGCCTGTTGCCAATGGAGACATTACATTCTTGGGAAGGAGACAGTCATCCACACTGATCATAAGCCATTGTAGTTCATGCAGACACAAGACAAATTTCAGAATGATCGCCATCAAAAGTGGTCCACATACTTGCAACAATTCCACCTCAACATCAAGTATAAAATAGGAAGCACCAATTGCATCGTTGATTGCCTCAAAAGACCGCCAATCGAGGCACTCACCACGGTGCTAGACTCCTATGACCATGAGACCTCTGGATGCCCCCAACTCTATTAGACAAACTCATACTTCACCACCACCTACCAAATGTTGGGTGCAAATGCAGTTGTTGATAATTTCCATCTTCAAGATGGGTTGTTGTGTCATCTGGGCCATATCTGTGTTCCATCAAGAAAGCAAGCGAATTTGATCTGGGAAGCCCACTACAGTCGGGTGGCAGGACACTTCATCATTGAAAAGACAGTGGGGATGCTACAGAAACATTTCTACTGGCCGAAACTTCGACAAGAGTTCAACAACTATATCAGGTCCTGCACTGCCTGTGCTATTGCCAAAATGACCAATAAGAAACAAGGCCTATACACCCCTCTTCCTACTCCTAACAGGCCATGAGAATCCATCTCAATGGACTACATGTTGGGCCTCCCGTCCACCAAGTAGGGAAATGACTGTGTTTTTGTGGTTGTTGATCGGTTTTCTAAGATGGTGATTCTGGTTGCCTGTAAGAAGAACATCATAGCAGAGGCCACTACCAATCTCTTCTTTGAACGAGTCTGGGTACATTTTGGAATCCCACAAACCATTGTCTCATATCAGGACATTTGATTTCTCATCACATTCTGGTTGAGCCTCTAGTCACTGCTGGACACCAAGCTCACCAAATCCACGACCTTCCACCCCCAGATAGATGGCCAAACCGAGGTCGTAAATCAAATGATTATGCATATCCTTCTCATGTATAATTAAAATCACCCTCACACATGGGATGAGAGCCTTCCCTATTTCCAACATAGCTACAACCAAGCCTTGCATAGCTCAACCGACCACAACCCATTTTAGGTAGGGTTGGGATTCCAACCATTGGGTCCCATAGATGTTGCACTTCCCCTTGCGCTCACATCAACCAAATCATCTCCTGCTCCAACTGAAGCTGAAAAAGCCACTCGATTCATTGAGTGGATCTAGCACATCTACCAACAGGTTCAGGATATCCTACAAAAGTCCAATGACAAGTACAAGCAGCGCCATCATCAACATCGGGTGCCACATAAGTTTCAGGTGGGCGAAAATGTTTGGTTGCACCTGCAGTAAGAATGCCTTACAGGAACCCATTAGAAGCTTCTCCCACTACATTATGAGTCGTACACCATCACCAAGGTCACGGGGATAATTCTTTTGAGCTCAACATTCCTCCTTTCCTTGGCCTACACCCAATGTTCAATGTGGATCTCCTTCGCCCTTATTTCCCACCATTATTGGACACCTCAGATGTAACAGAACAATTGACACCAACAGAGATCAACCTCGACTGAATACAACAGGCATTCAATGATCATATTGTGGACACACAGATCAAGGGCACTCGACAACAAATGATCCAACTTTATCAAGTCGTCAAAGCAGGGAAACTCCTGCACCAAGGCAAGTGGCTCACCCAGGGCCAAATTCAACAGAAATTTCCTCATATGATGGGGGAAATCAAAACAATGGAGACAATTTCTTCCTAAGGAGGGAGGATTGATCCAAGTGGATATCGATGGAAACCCACCTTTTCCAACTGGCTCAAAACAATTTTCTAGCAATTTTGGCAATTTACTATTTTTAGCAGTTTTAACTTTTGGGGCCATTTTGAGGGCCTAAATGAAGGTTTTTATGGATCGAGCTTCTAAATGATATTTGAAGGAACAATTGATCCCCCAAAATGAATCTCCTCGACGATACCTTTCCAACAGGCTATCATGCGCCTAAAACAAAGATCGTATGCAAAAGTTATGACCCCGGGAAGTTGATGTAATAACTTACCCAGACGAGGCCCACATGAATTTTGGCACTTCATATCCTAGGGTTAGGTTTTTGGATGTGTAGGGATTTTGGCATTCGTGTTTATTGTAAAAATTCCTTTAGAGCCTCATTGTAATGATCTTCTTGCGAATGAGCGCAACCGTCACATCTCTTCTTAGAGATAAGCTGCCACCATTCCAACAAGCTTATTTCCGTTGCATTTTACAGTTTCAGATTATTTCCTTATTGAATAGAAAACCAGTTTTACTGTATATCTGTTATTTTGTGTTAAGCACCTGTTAATAATCTGTAGTCATTTCGTTATGCTCATAAAATCTGGATCAATTCAATTGCAAATTGAATTGTAGCATTAAAATAAATCGCTATTCAATGTCATTCAAACCAAATGTTATTCAAATGTAATCAAATACTAGTGGTAAAATAAATCTCTATTCAATGCCATTCAAATCAAATGCTAATCAAATGTAATCAATCGCAATGGTAAAATAAATCACTATTCAATGCCATTCCAATCAAATGTTATTCAAATGTAATCAAATCACAGTGGTAAAATAAATCACTATTCAATGCCAATCAAATCAAATGTTATTCAACTGTAAAAAAATCGCAGTGGTAAAGTAAATCACTATTCAATGCCATTAAAAACGTAGACATGTCATAAGGAAAACGCGGACATGTTATAAGGAAAAATGCAGACAATTCATTGAAAATCATTGTCAACAATCTATTGAAAGTCGTTGTCAACAATCTATTGAAAATCGTTGTCAACAATCTATTGAATATCGTTGTCAACAATCTATTGGAAATCGCTGTCAACAATTCATTAAAAACGCAATCACACGATATATGTAAAATCGTTGTCAATATATATTAAATTCGTTGTCCATTCACAAGTTTATTGAATATATGATATTGTTGTCTAATAAATATAATATCGTTGTGTAAATAACAATAAGATCTGTGACTAAGGAACAAGAAAATCCAAACCAAAATGTTGTGTAAAAACTGGGTGAAAAGGTTGTGTAAAACACCAAGGAAAACGTGGTGTGAATGTTGGGTAAGGGCTGGGTAAATCACTATACATTATATCACTATCCATTATATCGTTATCCATTATTATCTCACTATCCATTAATGCTATCAATATACTATCAACATGCTATAGATATACTAAAAATTGATGTCCAATAATGTTGTCTAGTAAAGATATTATTGGGTAAAGACGAGGAAAATCTTTGTGTAAAACCGCCATGAAGTTCGCCCAAGGGCGCTACCTTACCTGGGCAAAAACACCAAGAAAATTGCAGACATATCATCAAAAAATGCAGACATAAATAAATTCACAGATATATATAAATTCATAGCCATATCATTAAAATAAATGCAGACATATCATTAAAGAAAAACCTAGACACATCATAAAAAAAAACACAAACATAAGCAATTTTGCAGACATATGAATAGATTAGCTATAAAAAATTTATACACTGCAACCATTCAACGCAGTCACACTCAACCATGAATTCATTGTCATTCAATTGTAAAAACGTTGTCTATTAAATAATGTGGTCTATTCATAACGTTGTCTAAATGATAATGTTGTCTATGCAAGGATATCACTTGGGGCTTCCATTCAAACACGTAGAGATTTTACCAATCCAGAAAACGCTAAGATTTAACATTCAAGCGTAGAGATTTAACAATCCAGAAAACGTCGATATTTAACATTCAAGTGCAAAGATTTATCATTCAAGAAAATGTAGAGAAACACACGATGGTGGACAGGAGAGAATAAACGCCCAGGAGATAATTCATTGTTGGAAAGAGAATGATCCTACAGTTATTATTCATGCACAAGAAAGTAGGGCATTTGAATCTAAGTCTTTAAACACCAGAGCGACGACCGTCAATTCGACTCCTGACCGACTGATCAGGCACAGACTAATAACTTAAAGGATCACAAAACAGAGGATAAAAACACAATCTGCATCCAAATCTTCTCCGTGGAGAAGAAAATAATGAAATAAAAGTGTAATCAAGGAATAAAGAAAATGCAGGTAGGAGATACAAGAACGCAGGGAAGGTTTTGAGTCTGGGCTCATTCTGGCCATGTGCAAAGAGACAGTAACTCATAAATAAGGGATACAATGGATAGCAAGGGTTCTTACTGAATAAATCAAGCGACAAGGGGATTATAAGTATCGTAGGAATGCATGTACAAGAAAGCTAATGGCAATGAAATATTCAACTGAGTACAGAAAAATAAACATTTGTAAATTTAATCAACAAGCGTACCTTAGCCAAATGCGAATGCTTTGAGGTCGTTGTACCGTGTGTGCTCCATCCAGCTCCCGCTTTCCAATCGATGTGACCTCACCGGTACCTCCCAGCCAATGCTAGGGGTACTCTTCTTCCCCCTGATCCCCCCAAGCCGCAAAGGAGCCACACACAGAATACCAGAGAATGCTAGGGCCCAGCTCACCTTGCAAGGTCGATCTACCACTCCTTACCCGAGTTGGGTATCCCAACTCCCACAAGAGAAAGTTTAGGCAAGATAAAATTTCATCAGTGTAACGTTATGCAAAAAGATGTGATCCTTTCTCCTCCTCCTCCATTCTTTTTATAGAGTTTTCAAGTAACTAGTTTCCCAAAATTCTCATTAGATTTTTTTTTATAAATTTAATTAGGAAAAACCTCCCCCGTACACATGTCGCCCATCCCCTAGTTACACCAGAAAATCAATTTTATTAATTAATTAATTATTCATATTTCCCTCACCCACCAAGAGCATTCCTAAAAACGCTCCTGGTGTCCCAAAATTCTCTTACAATTCTTAAATGACTTAAGCCTTACTTAATTCCTAGTTGAGCTCATAAATAAAAAGTTCCAAAGGCTAGATTCCTTACTAAGTTAGACATTCATCTTTTTCTTTAAGTTTTCTTTTCTTTTAACTTTCCCCTTTTTATAACTAAGTTCAAAATTAGTAGTTTAGATAAACAATCATTTACTCTGTTTATGAATTTAATCTTCCATTATATATATATATA
>JZKD02S1469140.1:146093-161485 GCA_000966675.3 Picea glauca | reverse complement strand
GTAAAAGGAGGTTGCCCCCTCGAAGAGGCTTATTATCTGAAATTATCTCTTTTCAAGGCATTGAGTACTTTTCCTGAGGTTTTTCTATGCTATATTGATGTTTGGTTCTTAACAAACTTCTTTTTGGGGAGGATTCAAGGAGTGAAACTTGGAGGAGTTTCAGAGAATACATTGAGTAATATTATCTACAGGATAAGAGTACTCCAAGAATTGAATAATTGCAGAAATTGAAGAAGTCTCTGGAAGCATTATCAAGTTCTATGTGATGATTGGTTGATGGTGATGATTTAATGTAAAGTTTTATTATCTCTCATATACTCTTGGGTGGAAGGAAGGGGCAAAGATGGAGAGTTCAACTCTCTCTTGATATTGGAGGATTGTATCTTCCTCTTGGAGGTTTATACCTTCCTTTACATTTGGATGTTGTAGCTACCTTTAGAAGTCATTACTTCCCTTGAACAATAACTATTGATTATTTCTCATATATTGTGCATGGTGTATTGTGGTGTATTGGTGTAAATGTTATACTATTGTTCATTACTCATTGGATATAATTGAATGGTTTAAGTATAAGTTGAAAAAGGTTTTAAATTGTACTTGATACTGATTCACCCCCCTCTCAGTACCAATAGTGCGGGCACCACAGACGTGGGTCCGATTGTTTCGACGTTTGGAAAATGATGTTGATCAATACAATAGGGCCCATATACCCTGAACTTAGTTAGACTTTTCACGTGCTGAGAGCACTACTTGTATATATTGTTTGAGGGCATAAGCCACGTGACTCATTATTGGTCATATTTTTGAGGTGCTTGCATCCACCTATGTACTCTGGTGACTATGATGTTATATATGGATTTTTATGTCTTTTTGTATCTTATCGATCACTTTTGCAAAAAATGTATTTACATGTTTATGTGTATGTCCTTTCATATGTGTGCGAGATGCCAATCTAAAATTTGATTAGCTAGAGTATTTGTAATTTGGTTTAATCTCCTAGGAACATGAAAATATGTAATATAATCAAAGCTTCGTTCTAAGAGACATACCCTAAGGAATCGTTGGTGTAAATTCTGATCATGAACACGGTAGACTCTATTTAACTGAGACACAACCAGATGAGCGTCGAGATAGACCCAGAGATGAGAGATACCAAATGACAAGCCATCATGAAGCAGCTCAATAACTACACTATACTTGGCGACATTATTTGTGGTGTCACCTAAGCATATACCTCCAAAAGATAATAACTAGCCTCGAGGTGAAAAAATTACCCAAGCTGCAGAGGCAAGCCTCTGAGTGTGCTAGCTAGCACTGTCTTTGTACCCAATGAACACCTCGGATTCACTTGACATATGCCACAGTGACGAAAGATACATCAGAAATGACACGTCCAAAACACTAAAAGAAACTAGAAAGTAATAATACAAAGACTATACATATGTTACAAAAAGTTACCCATGGTGACCTGCCTATGAGTAATACTTCTTGAGGTAGAGTCCATTTCTAGGCTCTGCCAAAGAATTCCCTTCAAAGTCAACCAGATGATAAGCACCCTTTTTAAGAACCTCTTTTATGATGAATGGTCCGAACCACATGGGTTTGAGTTTTCCTGCCCCCAGGGGGTCCTTATCTTGGTCATAGACCAGGACAAGGTCACCTTCAGTGAAAATCCGACGAATGTACCTATCATACTGACACTTGACTTTATGTTTGTGAGCCTCGTTGGTTAGGGCCACATCACAACGTTTCTCATTGAGTTTCTCAAGGTATAATAATCGCTCTTCAAGTGGAGAAGTGTCTGGCAATAATTGTACTACCAACTTTAGGGACGGTATCTGACATTCGATAGGCAAGACTGCTTCCAGCCCGTAAACGAGTTGAAAAGGTGAGAAACCGGTTGCAATCTTAACATACTTTCGGTAAGCCCATAATGCCGAGTATAACATCAAATGCCAATTTGACTTGGCTAAGTTGATCGTTCGATGTAAGATGGTCTTAAGAGATTTATTCATAACTTCCACCTGACCATTTGCTTGGGGGTAGTAGGGTGATGAATGTTCTTGCCGTAACCCAAGATTTGATGTTAACTTGGTCATCATCTGGTTCTGAAAGTGACTACCATGGTCAGTGACAATCTCCCTCAGGACGTCGAACCTTGCTATTATCTAGTTGAATAAAAAGAGAGTTGTAATCTCTCCATCATCTTTAAACGTTGGCATAGCTTTGACCCACTTCGTGAAGTAGTCTATGGCTACGATGATGTAACAGTGCCCCCTTGTTGAAGGAGGGTTTCATGTAGTGTAATCAATCCCCCACTTGGTGAAGGGACCAACTGTGATGACAGGAAACATGGGAGCGGGATGTGCCCTCATCTGCCGAGAGAAGATCTAGCACAGGTGGCACTTCTTGACCTATTCGATACAATATTTGATTAGTGTCGGCCAGAAGTAACCTGCTCATAGAATCTTTTGGGTTGTTACCAACCCAGACAAATGATCACCACACGCTCAAGTATGGCAATCGTTAAGCACGATAACTGCTTCTTCATGAGTGAGACATCGGTGCAGGATGCAGTCTACACCTCTCCGATACAATGTATCATCGAGTATGAGATAATTCTTAGCCTGATGGTGCATGCGTCGACACTCATCACAAGAAGTAGAGGTGGGGCACTTCAAAGTATGGAGATAGATAAGTATATCTTCATACCAGGGATCCGAACAGGTGATCAAAAACATATCTCCTCTGACACGCGACTCTTCAAGCACAAAATCACCTGACTCAATCGGAAGTTCCAAAATAAGTACTACGAAGACCAGTGACTTTTTGGATTTCACTGAAACAAAATCTAAGTCAAACTCCTGGAGGACGACTATCCATCTACTGATCTTTTCGCCTATTACCTGTTGTGTCAACATGTACTGGAATGGATTCACGACAACAATGATGGTGGTCTTGTGAAATAGAACATAATGATGGAATCTTTGAATAGCATGAACTGCTGCCAACGCAAGTTTTTTGATATGACAATAATTGAGTTCCGGTCCTACGAGGCCTCAACTCAGGTAATAAATCACATATTCTGAGAACAAGTCATCCTCCTGAACTAAGACGATGCCAATGGTTGACTCTGCTATAGCCAAGTATAATAAGAAATATTTGTTATAGTTAGGTGGCCAAAGTAGAGGGGCAGTCATGAGGGCATGTTTCAATGCATTGAAAGAGCGTTGGGCGGAATCATACCAATGAAAAGGAACATCTTTCTTCAGTAAGCGCATAAATCCCTTTGTGATCTCGGCATAGTTGGCGATGAGATGTCTTAAAAAGTTTGCCTTGCCCTGTAGACTCTGAAGTTGAAGGATTGTGCGTGGGGGTGGTAAATGAATTATTGCCTCAACCTTGAGAGGATCGACCATGATCCCTGTTGTTGATACTATGAAACCTAACAAACATCCTGAAGTTACACAAAAGCTGCACTTGTTTGGATTCAAGGGAATCTAGAAGTAACGACAACGCTCAAAGATAAGTCGGAGGTGTGTGGGATGATCCATTCTCTTGTGAGATCGAGATGCTAAGTCATATAAATAGCCCTCGACTATATGCTTGAGGTCATGGAAAGAAAAAGACATGGACCGTTGAAAGTTCGCTCCATCATTTTTGAGACCAAAAGACATTTTACGATACACGAATGTACCCCATGGATAGATGAATGTCATTTTGTGCTAGTCTTCGGATTTGATTTGTATTTGGTTATATCCCAAAAAATCGTCCATGAAAGAGAAGGCCTCACAACCCGCACATTCATCAATTATCTAGTCGATGAATGGTGTGGGAAAATTATCTTTGGGACAGGCCTTGTTCAAATCATGGAAGTCTGTACATACACGAATCATGCCTTGTTTTTTATTGACTGGCATGGGGTTTGACACCCATTGGGTCAAATGGATAGGATAGATAAAACCATCTTTTAGAAGTTTCACAATTTCAACCTTAATGGTTGTTTCTTTCCCAGGGTTAACTAGACGAAGCTTCTGCCGAACAGGCTTGGCATCTGAATAAGTTGTGATTTCATGTTCGACTATTTTTGGATCGATGCATGGAATTTCCTCGTAAGACCAGGAAAAAATTTTGCGGAATTATTTAAAAAGATCTGTGTAGATTTGAATCTCTTTGTGGGAGCAGTCAGCTTTGATGAAAACATTCTCCACGACGCCATGGGTTCTAGAGATATTGATCGGTATGGTTTCAGTGATGGTTGCCATATTACCCTCAGCATAGACCTCGTTTGTAGCTAAGGGATTAATAGGACAAGACCTATCTCCAGTCATAGTCAAGGTGAATTCTCTGGCTTTGATTTTTCTTAACTCTGGGAGGAAGTATGATCTGTGATGAAGATCATGCCAGGGTTTGTCTGAACTAGTCATTGCTTCAATTACTGCTTCGTCAGAGGGAAATACTAAGTCTAACGAATCAATTTTAGCGAGAGAACCTTGAGCCCAAATAGGCTCTAGAAGTGGATCTAACTCTTGTGCAAGAGTTGGATTTGGGTTGGCTAAAGCTTGATGGACTAAAGAGTACACTATTCAGCTGCGGACAAGGGCATGGACATGCCCCAGTGCCCTGTCCCCTCCATCATGGCCGATGGGGAAGGAAGTATCCACGGATCAGTGAAGTAAGTCGTGTGAAACGACGAAACTTGGAAAATCTCAACCTTATGGTGGTCGGATATGAACTTGACATCGCCTTGAGGGGGCGGGTAATCGAAGGTACCCATCAAATATGGGCACAAACCCACCCCTACATTTACTACAACTGGTTGAGGATTATCAATCATCGGGACCGCAAACACCCCCAATGAAGGGTCAGGTCTGGAGAAAGACAATTGATCAATGGTCACAATCCAGTCCTCGTGTGGAAACAACAAGACCCAAAAAATTGTAGCAACCACTGCTTGCATGGCATAAGTCCAACTCCTTCCTAACAAGAGATTGTAGTTGAGGGACGCGTCGACTAATTCTACCTCGACGCACACAGTCTTCCCTCCCAACTGCATGGGGAAAGAGGGAATGATACCATGTGGTCGAAACAAACGACCATCAAAAGCAGTGAGAAGAGTAGGCGACAGAGACAAAACAGGCTGGCCAATGGCCTTCCAACATGCCAACGACATAACGCATGTCGAGGCACCCTCATCAACCACCGTGTGGAAAATATTTTGAGTAAAAGTTTTCGCAGGGTGAGACACTACTATCTGAAATGCTACGTGGTAAGGAAGATGAGATTTTAAGTCAGTTGTATATAGCATGATGGGACCCAGATTACAAGTCTCGGTAGATCCTAAAGTGGTTAACAAAACTTTCCTTTGGGAAGGGCAGCTTTGGAGGACCTCCAAATCGAACATCGCACAAGGGGTTTGAGACAAATCCTCCACCACATAATAGTTCTAGGCGGCCCTTGCATTTGGGTTGTGAGAAGCTTTTTTGAATGCACCTTTTGGGATGCGTGTCATTGTTTCACCCAAAGTCTTCTCAATATGTAGAGGAAGAGATGGGATTTCGGTTTCTTTTCCCTTCTCATAAGTGCTTTGTTTACTGTAGTCATGTGCTCTAGTTGATATAAAATCATCACTCTTCATCATATATACATTCGCGGATGCGGGATTGTTTGAAGATGGAGAGAGTCCTTGATTGCCCCCTTCCGCACTTGTAGAGGCTTGGGTTAGGTTTTGCCCATGTTTAAATGGATTCGTTAACACAGGAGGCTATTGTTGTGTCACAAACGTTTGGGCCTCTACAAGCCGAGGACATTGGTGGGTCGGGTGGTCTTCTGTGCACAGGTTGCATGGATACCTTGCCTTTCGTTTCTTAATGTTTCCCCCGCCAGCATTATCAGTGGGTTTCTTATCCCCCTTACCCTTCTTTCGTTGTTTTTTCTTTCCTTCGGGCTGTTGGGTGGCCTTTGGATTTGTCAATTGCACTATGTGTACATCCAACGTTTTAGTAGGGGAAGCAGCCAAAATAGTAGTTTGGCTGGCCGTTGTGTGTTGTATAGACAATTGTTGCAATTGCTTTGTCAATTTCTCAGTGGGCTTTGTTTGTGATGAACCAACAATACCATCGGCATGTGGCCCATCTCTTTGTATGGTTTTATCAAGTATTGAGTGTGGCACATCTGGAAAGATCTCATATAATAAACCAGACTGAGAATAGATGATCTCAAGTTGTTGATCTCTCATGATGCCATATTCTTTGGAAAACACTCCTAATGTCGCGATGTCTTTGGGTAACCGTGGGACCAAAGACTTAAGGAACCACTCAAGAAAGAATGCTGGTGGGACTGGCACCTTAATTAAACTCTTCCAACATCTCCATTCTCGGATGTGATCAAAGATATGGTTTGTTTTTGTTTGTGCGAAATTGGCCAGCAATTATGTGTCAGCATCATATCTCACAGGTAATTAGAAATGGTTTAGGAAGGCCATTGCCAATTCACCGAAGGAAGAGTATCTTGAGCGGTCAAGCTCAATGTACCATTTCAAGACACTCCCAATGAGAGTATGTTGAAACAACCGCAACTGCATGGAGTCATCTTTCAATGAGTTAGATGAGCACCAAAGGTGGAAGGTAGTCATACGATCGCTTGGATCTTTATTCGGCTTGGCTTCAAACTTTGGTATGTCCGAAGGCAACTTCGTCGGCATAGGGGGCCAATGCAGATCGTGACAGATAGGGTCATTCAACAACCTTGTCAAGTCTGGAAAATGCAAGGTTGCCAGGAAAGGTAGTTTGGGTTGTTGGTGATAACCTGGGAAAAAGGGACCTAGAGTTTGACTGGCACCAGGTTGCCAGGAAAATTTCGGCTGCTGGCCTGAGTTCTGGTAAAAACCATGGCCATAACCAGCGTATGGATTCTGCGTGTGAGGAGACATCATTGGTTGATTCCCAAAATAGGACGTATATGGATGGGAGTGCATTACATTCGGAGGACTTTGGGAAGGGTTGCCCCATGCTAATCTTGTGGGGATAGGCATAGTACCTTGTCCGGGGTTCCATTGACTGTGGAAATAATTGCCCCGAATCGGCATTCCTGATGTGGGAACAGATCCCTGCCAAGAATTCCAAGGCCCTGATGTGGAAGAAGTTCCTGGGTTTTACCCCTGTGCAGGAATAGTACCCTACATAGGAATAGGTTGTCCGAAACTTGGGTTGCCCCCAGTCGGGAAAGCAGCTGACGAGAAGGCATTGTTACCAAATGCACCAAAAAATAAAATGGTGTCAAACCTACCGACATATTATGCGAAGGCGGTCCTTGGCTCCCTGCTCCAAATAGACTATGGTGTGCAGGTGACCCGGCGGATTGCTGATGGGTGCCACCGAGCGAAGGGGAAGAAGGAGTTATATGACCTCCCCCGTAAGGGAAAACGTTAAAAGGAACTGAAGTGCCCCCCATGTGGCCTTGCAGAAGAGTGCTAGATCTCCCTGCCCCCAGACTAAAGTTTGTGAAGTGGAGTAGGAAAGTACAGGACTTATACCTGAGCTAGGTATCCTGTATGAGAACAAAGGGCTTGTCGCACTTGGTGGGAAAGGGGTTGTGGCCGCCGCCATAAACGGGATCGGACCACTGTGTGAGGTAAAGGTGGTCGAGACCATGGTGGCTTGGACTGGTGACGGTGGGTTAGGAGGTGGAAACTCTCCTTTGGTGACAACTGTAGTGGGAATTGAAGAATTCCCACAGGGAGTGACAGCATTTGTTTCCATTGCTGTGTGTGACACTATCTGGCACTCGTAAGGTTGAATCAATATGATGATGGGTGCCGAAAGATCAATGGTTGGAGTTTCAGGTGGACCAAGATCTTTCGCTCCAAGGTCTAACATGGTCGTTTCCTCCATATGTTGGTCAGGCACAATTTCTTGTGACCCAATCACTTCAAAAGACCCTTGATGGTCTAGCTTTCGCCTTAGTGGTGGCGGGGGTGGCTCTAGTGTAACCGGCGATAGGCCTAGAAGCCTTCATGACTAGAAGAGCTCGTGATCCTCCACTTTGTGAGAAGATCAAAGACACTCTAGGGCTATCTATTCGTTCAAAAAACAACACACACTAAAAAAGTCCCTAGAAGATAAAACAAGCAAACACTAAACTAATTGGAAGAACAGTTACAACAACCAACACTAGAGAAACTTACCGGTGCAAGTGCAACTCGAACATGGAAGCACCCTTTGGGTATACTCTACAAAGCATGGCCCGATGTTTGTCCTAGGTACCGCGGTATAACCTCGCAGTCACCTATGTGTGTCCCTAAAAACTTAGGCAACTAGGTTGCCAACGCATGAACAGTCACCAGGCGGGTACAGTCAAAAGTCGGGTAGACCACAATGAGTAAGGTATCGAGCCCAAAACCTGTCAAGGGTATCGAAATCAAGTGGTCTGGAAGACAACTGAGGACCTTGAACGGATTCGAGACCCACAAAGCTCCGTGGCAAATGCAATCAACGGAATCCCAAGACAAGCCCTCTATATGTGTTCTCCACTACGATTGGTCCAGCTTTGGAGGGGTTATCTCCACTACCTTTCCGCACGTGACCTCGTGTTTATCCCCTGTGTTAGAGGGGGGTCCCGGATAACTTTCACGATACTGGACTTTGACACTTTCTACCTCAGACTCTAATGTTTGATTTTAATGGCCTGGAAGAGTTTCCTCTCCAACCTAATTCAAGGCCCTAACCTAAACTAGTTGGTTGACCCTACAAACATGAAAATTCTAATGAATTTTAGATTTAGTGTTGATTTTTATGGCTTGTCTTAAGTCAAAGGTTATGAAAGTGAAACTAGTGATGTTTGAAAGACAAAATAAAAATAAACAGAAAGTTGGAAACAAAAACCTTTACTTCACTCAACTCTTAAACAACTTTTCAAACTTAAAAATTTTTCTAAGATCTTTGAACAACAAACTCAAAGAAGAATTTCACTTGACTACAAGCTACTTATGATCTAAGTAAACTGTCCAGAACTTATGAATGCAAAGACTTTTCCTTGGTTACTAATGCAAAACAACACTTTTTAACCAACAATGAAATAAAAGACTTTTTTTGTTTTTTTATTTGAATGCTCACAAAGAAAAAAGGAAAAATACCAACAAGTCAAAACCAAGAAAACTTTCTGGCCTAAGTGTAGATCGCAAAGAGTCACTTTAAAAATCACACACCAGCAAATTAAAATTGGACTCTCACACTTGTCTAAAAACCCTATAAAAGAAATTTTTTGAGGAAAACTTCTAAATGAAAAAAGAAAGCTATTGTTGTGATCAAACCTAAGTTACTGACCGCTATGACAGAGATCCAAACCTGAGAGGTATAATTCTTGTCTAAAGAAAGGATGATTGCCTTACCTTCAACAAAAATTCTCTCCACAACCACACTACTGACAGCTCCACAGAAAGTGTGTGCATGCAAGCTGTGTAAAGTCAGAGCGCGTGTACACACGTGCTGGCCTTATACAGGTCATGTGTACATCTGAAAATCTGAGAAAAATAAAAATCCAAGCAAGCCAGCCCAGGCAGAGACTACTAGTACTGAGAACCAGAATCTCTTGAAGACTCAGACACTTACTTTAACAGAAAAAGAAAACAATTCAAGGAAAACTTCATAGAACAAACCAATTCGAGGTGAAACCTAAGCTATAGACTGCAAACAACAAAGACTAGAAAGAGTTCCAGAAAACCCCTGAGAAGGACTAATTCTGACAAGGAAGAGGATGGCTGCCTCTTTAAAAGAAATTTTCTGGAATCATACATGTGACTGTCACCTCCTCAGCTAGCGTGTACATGCGGGCTGTGATAATGCAGGGCGCAGGTACACACGTGCAGACCTTATACATACCACGTGTACCTCTGTGGGTCTTAGAGAAAAAAAATATAGTCAAGAAAAGAAACAGAGATAACTGGTATGGAATACCAGAATCTCTGTTAGCTTAGACTTTTGCAGAAACTTTAAAAACAGGAAAATGAAACCAGTTCTTAAAAATACCCGAAAATATTCCCAGTAACCCTAGAGATCTCCCCAGTATGGTCGCCAATTCTGTTGTGAGTGGAAAATACCTCTACGGACTAGCACTTAGGGTTTAATTATGCATGACGTAGAAAAGACCTAAAGATTTCTACTTTCTACCGTCGTCCCAGACCTAATCCCCATTATTCTTAAGAAAATACATAGTTAAGAAGATCAAGTGAGCATACCTTATTTCGGGCATTTGATGTGATCCTTCCTCATGCTTGATTGCTTTTTGATTGCAACTCTCCTCCCAAGGTTGACCTGCATTCACACAAAACAAACAACAAACTCCACATGCATTTGATATATAGATTAATGGGTTAGAGATTCAATAAACAAGTATGAAATAAACCATGAAAACCTCATATGGTGGGACGGGAAAAGTATTTCTTTATTATTAACTTCAACAAATCAACTTACAATGATGAATCCGGTCATTGCTCCATGAACCTGGTCCTGGGCTCCTCTTCAACTGCCCTCCAACTTCTTTGCTCTATCTTTCTCTTTGCACAAGGATGGCTAAAGGGTTGGGACAAAGGGAATGTGCAATCAGGTATAGTTTCTTTACTATGATTCTCCTCCTCCAAATGGGACCCCTAACCCTTATTTTATAGGCTAGAAGAAGAAAGGTATTTGGACGAACCCTCAGCCATGCATGGCCAGAATGTTTAGTTAACTCACCCAAATTTGGGTGTTATGTCGACAACTTTCCTTTTTTCGTGATTTTGTAGGTACACGCTGGTTGTTTTGGGTCAGCTAGCATGTAAACTTTTGTAGTAATAGAGAAGGGCATGTGGGCCTTTATAAAAAGTGTTTTTAAGAAGAGTTGTTCAATAGTGATTTGGCAAAGAAGGAATCTGAGATGGCCTGATGCCAGGTAAGCATGTCTGGTGAAAATTAGGGTTATAACAACAAGAACCAACATTCTCTATATTCATGGTTATCACACAAGAACTGACCATAAGAAAATGTCAGTTGTTACTCATGTAAATCCCATCCTAGAAATATTCATTATCATCACTCAAAGCCAAAATTTAGATGCCAAAATTTATTGAGAAGATCCATGCACAGTTGCATGTGGACATGCAACAAGTTCAGTTGGGGGGTATGTTGGGACTCATAAATGTCGTATTTCCATCCACCTTTCCCTTCATAATTCTTCACATTTCATCACCCCATTAACCTTTCATGATACCATTTTCATAATTAAATATGGGTTTAACCTTATTATTTTCCAAATCATTTATTTTAGTATTAAAAGGGAATTTGTGATTAAATATTAGAAAATTGGCATGTTTTCATATATATCTAAAAAATGTGTGATCTTTGTCATGTGTAGGAATATGTGAAGGATTAACTCAAAAATAATTCTCGAATACTTCCTCCACCATTTCAATATTTGAGGAGATAATTCAAGCCTATTCCAAGGAGAAGATCATGGAGATATGGATAAACTTATCTTATCCAATATATGTGAGAGATATGTGTGAGGATTTGAAGGGATCATATTTTGTAATAATGGGAAATTGGTTGAGAGAAAAGTGGATCTATAATTATGAGATGCTTATCTTCTTTTCAAAGCTCTCATGTATAAAAGAGAGTGCCCTCTCTCCATGAGGGGAGGGAATTGTTATGATGTAGATTGGATTCATGAAAAGACTCTTTTTCTAAACCTACTTATTGAAGATTAATGCAAGTTTGAATTCAGTGATCTTGTATATTTTAGAAGTTAGAATTTGTTGATCTAAAAGATTCCATGTTGGCATCGGCAAGGGCCACCGATCCAGCTCAGTAAGCTCATTGTAAATTATTAGTGTAGATTATCATTTCATGTACCTGCTATTTTGATTTCACGTTATTTTGTTTTGATTTCACTATTAAAATTTGTTGCAAAGTGTGGCAATGCATGAACAGTTGGATCTCCATATTTCACCATACATGAGCTTTAATGGAGCATCCTACTTGTTAGTTTAGTTGCTCCAGGAGTTAGAATCAAAGTTCATATTTTCCTTTCATGAGCCATCAATGAACCGGTCCATCACCTAAGCAAGAGTTTTTGTTTGTTTATGGGTTTTTCTTTCTGAATTTTGAAATGTGTGGAGAGTGTTATCTTTGAAGTGTGAAAACATAGTGTTGAGTTTCGAATGTCTCTTCTTTATGCTATACTCATCAGACATAGATAAACTACCTATTGTCATCACATATAGTGCATCAACTCTACTGATTACGAATCCCGGTTGATAATTTATGTTTGGTAATATATTATGCATATAATTGCACCAACAGAGAGAACTGAGGATAAGTGGACCGATAGAACTCCAAATGGCCCCGAACTGATTCGGAATTCATGAAGCACCGAGACCAAATGAAGATGGTTGGACCTGAATATGAACCCCTAATATACGATATTACTACTACAGACGGTTAAACCGCGGAGGGATAAACTCTGTGGCTCTCCCGAACATGACCTCGTGCATAACCCCTGTGTGAGAGGGGCATCCCAGATATTCTTATACGGCAATTGGATTTTCTCTCCCTATCGCAAGATGCTAATTTTGTTTTGAATTATTTGGAGAGTTGTACTCACAGCCTAATCCAAAGTGCTAATCCTAGTCTAATGTTGGTGGAAGAATCTAAAAAGAAAAAGTTTCTAGATCAATTTTAATTAGCGTTGGTTTTTGTGGTTTTTCTTTACTCATAGGTGAATAAGAGTGAAACTGATGATATTATGACTCGATTCCCAAAAATGCATAAGAAAAATGATAAACAATCATTTCTTTCAATGAACTTCTACTTATGGGAAGGAGAAGATATTTTCCTTTTCACTATCAAGCACAAAAAATGTAGAGATTTCATGCAATTTATTTTAGCAAGAATCTAATTCAATGCTAAACTACTCAAAAAAATGATTCTAATATCCAAAATCCAATCATGAAAAAATACCTCTTTATTTAAATATGAACTTTAATTGATTTGATTCAAAAGATTCGTATGCCAACCATATCTCACTATTGGAAGGTTTAGACAATTGGAAGCAAGTATCATATAAACAAAAACTCTCACAATGATCAAACAAGAAGCAAAACAAATTTAAACTTTTAAAAGAAAACCAAAACTCAAACAAAGAAAATTGCTTGGAAAGATATAAATCAAAGACCAAATGGGTCAATACAAAGATTTTTGGGCTTCCTTGTGACAACTTTCAAACAATCAGATGAACGATAAAGTATCAAAAACCAACTCAATATCTCAAAGAGGAAGAGTGTGTTACACGTCAATATTACTCAATTGATAAGTGTCGCATGTTCCTTACAACTTTCGCAAGTGTCGCAAGTTGTTCACAAGTGTCGCAAATGTTGTTCAAGCATACTGCCATAATAACGACACTAATAAGGCACTTAAAATATTTCATACACTTAATTTGAAGGAGGGAAAATGATTAACTGAAGTCAAGGAACTCTTATCACCTGAAAGGAGCCCTTAAAACAGGATTTTGAACGAGAGCGCTCCCCTATGGCATCCTTAGGAGCGCTGGCACTCCCCCACAAGCTACCAGGGAGCGTTATAACAAAAAACCACCTCTCTAAAGGAGTTCTACCCATCCTTAGATTTTTGGCACCCCCCTTGAGCCTCTTAGGGAATGTTATAATGCCCTGATGCCCCTTTTGAGGGAGCGCTGTCTAATCTGAGGCAGTAGTTGGCCCGTTGAGGAGAATAAGGGGAGGATCTCTCAAGTTTGTAAAGTAGTTGCATTCAAATTCTTGGTTCCATCAGGAGATCCCTGACCTAGGGAGGGGATTCCTCAACTTATTCTAAAGATAACTCAAGAGGTTAAACTTCTCTTAACCTATATAAGCAGGCTCTATGATGGTGAAAAAGGGGGGGAAGAATTGCTAGCATGAAACCTATGATCTCATAGGAAACACACTCTGAACTGGAAGAGAGTAATCATTGAAGTTGTTGTCGTCTGGATCGTGGATCTTTCGAGCAAGGGTTAAGACAAAGGGGACTTGACAAAGCTCTCGCATTCGCATCTACGATTGTAAGTACTGATGTCATTATTCTCATTAATATGACATGCTTGGTCTGTTTCTTTATAGTTTGTGTCTGATACTACATGAACTTATCATTGATAGATAGATTTGCTTTCAAGCTAATATCAATAGAGTAGGAAGTGGTCGTACTTTGCTTGTCTACAGGGCTCGTCGAGGAGCGAAATATTGGAGCTCAACTCAGGGCGTGCAGGGACAAACATCGATAAAAAGGTACTTCTTTTCTCCTTCCTTCTCACAAACTGGTCCACTTAGATCTAAAAGGAAGTCAGTGACCATGATAAGAACTTTCTGTCTTAGAGTTAAGAGTCTAGCTCTTTGAGGAGATCTACCTGTCCGCAGGGAGATTTTCCTTCAACAGAAACTGGCAACCATACTGGGGAGGAATCAAAACTTTCTTAGTTTTGTTTTTCCTCATAGGCCTTGTCTTACCTTTTGTTTTATTAGACCTTGTTCACCCCTTCATATCTGATTGCATTTTCTGATTGACTCCTCACTCCATCACACTCAGCTTTATTGCAAAAAATTCCATTGAAATTTTGGGTTTTTGGACTTTTTTATGAGTTTTTTAAGCCTGGCGCCCCTGTGGCCATGTTAACAGAGTGTCGGTGCTCCCTCGATCTGTTAGATAGATCACTATAATGCTTGGTGCCCCTTACACCAGAGCGCCAGCCCCTTTTTGCATAAAATTTCTTCAAAATTTGTATTTTTTGGAGGTCCAGACCCTATTTCTTCATTTGTTGAGCTGCTTTGTGATTCAATGATTCTTCCTTTGACCTTTGACATGCTTCCTCTTGAGAATTAAACACCTTATTGTTCATATTTTATGCCCTTTTTCATTCTTTTTGAGTTTTTGCTGTTGAGAGCTGGAAAACAACCCGTTGTTTTTTCTCTCCTATCCGACTGAGCGGGAACTCTAGTGAAGGACATTAGAAGTCTGTAACTCTTCTCATTTGGTTCTTTGAGGTCATCTGATCCAATTTATTTCTCCTTCCTTTTGCATTTTTTATTTTATTTCTCTTGTTTGATTGCAAAAGGGTGTGTTGTTTGTGCGAAATCTGCATATTCTTGTTTGAATCTCCTTGATCTGAAAGGGTAGTTGGCAGGAGAAATTTTGCATTGAATTGATTATCATTCGCATACAAACGAAAAAAATACATCTTAGTGATTAGTTTGCATATTATTTTTCATTTCTGAAATGTTGTAGCATCATATTGGATTTGATTGAGAACAAAATTGATTGAGGGCATTCCTTATCAAGTGTTTGATAGTGAAAACGACTCTTCCTCTT
>JZKD02S1469140.1:131737-144941 GCA_000966675.3 Picea glauca | reverse complement strand
GATACCCCGTCAACTAGTGATGTTCAGGTTGGTAAGAAGAAGCAAACTGTCAAGTTCCCTTGCATGTTATGTAAAGGTAATCATTACTCTCACCTTTGTCCTCGCATGGACAAGGTTTCTTCTCTTTTGGAAAAACTTCAACTTCCAAAAGGTTATCGTAAGCTTTCCTCCGACCCATCATTGGTTGATGGACTGGTCAATCCGGTTCCATCCGCGGTTAGTCTAGTTGATCAGGTGGTCAATATAGTTTCCTCCTCAATTGACCCACAAACCCAAGAAGTTGATCCAGTTCGGTCATCGATCAGCCCCGCTCTTCATCCAAAGAGTGATACCAAAGTGGTCGATCTGTTTTCATCCTCGGTCGATCCCACTCTCTCGTTAAAGAGTGACACCAACGTGGTCGATCCGTTTCCACCCCTCGACCCCATTCTTCCCTTGGAGAATGAAACCAAAGTGGTCGATCCAATTTCACCAGCGGTCGATCCCATTCCTCCATTGAGGAATGTCAAAGTGACTGATCTAGTCCCTTCCTCGGTCAATCCCACTCTTCCTCTGAAGAGTGCCAAAGTGGTCGATCCAGTTTTTCCATCGGTCAATCCCATTCCTCCATTGAGGAATGTCAAAGTGACTAATCCAGTCCCTTCCTCGGTCAGTCCCACTCTTCCTCTGAAGAATGTCAAAGTGGTTGATCCAGTCTTTTCTTCGGTCAGTCCCACCCTTCATCCGAAGAGTGCCAAAGTGGTTGCTTTGGTTACATCCTCAGTCAATCCCAATCTTCCTCTGAAGAGTGCCAAATAGGTCGATTCAAGTCCACCATTGATCAATCCTACTCTCCCTCTAGAGAGTAAGCCCGATACTACCCACGTTGTTCTCATTAATACAGACTCTACCGAGCTGGGGGGCATTCCCCGTTCTCCTGCGAAACCTCCTCCAAGTAATGAGACCATCCTTTTTGATTGGGGTGTGCTAACTGGACCTCGTCTTCCCTCTCACATTCCTTTCCAAATTACAGTACAGGTTCGTGGTCGGGACGTTCCTCAAACGTTGATAGACGAAGGTGCGTCCGTTAGTATTTTGTCTTCTGTTTCTTGGTACGCTTTGGGTTGTCCGCATCTTGCACCGGTTACACAAAATCTGTTAGCTTTTAACAGAAGAACTAGTCAACCTTTAGGGATCCTTCCTCAGTTTCCTGTAACTTTGGGAGGGAAAACTATATTTATCGATGTTATGGTAGTCCAAGACCCCTTGGATTTCTCTTTACTCCTTGGGCAGGATTATGTCTATGCCATGAAATCCATTGTATCCACTCTTTTCTGTGTGATATCTTTCCCTCATGATGGAAGAATTGTGACTATTGATCAACTTTCATTCATCAACCCTGAATGGGTTACCTCCCTAAGTGGTTCTTATATGCAGACAGTATCTCCCTCACTGCATGTCAATTATGTGGCGTTGTCTCCCATGATTTCAACTTCCGACCATTTGGATCTAGTAGTTGACATGGTGATTTCTTCGGTAGGGTTATTGGAGCTTGATCTCCTTACCCCTGTCACGACCCTCGACATGTGTTCCTTCCAGAGTGATTCTCTTCCATCCGGCGAAGATCTCTTGGAATCCATGACCACATTTTATCCATTGACATGGTACCCTTCCAGAGAGTTATCCTCTCGGAAGCCATGATCCGGACAAAATCATGAGCATAGTTTCTCTTCTCTGTGGCAAGCTCGTTAAAAAATGAAACAGAGGCCCTGAGCGTAGTTCTTTTCCTGTGTCAAGCTCATTAAAAAATGAAACAATCACCTATCTTGAACCTTCTTTTCATCCACCTTTCTCCTTTTTTTCATTTACTAGCAAAATTAGTGACGACATCAAAGCCGGTGAATGAATCGAAGATTGGAGGGCATGTCTCCATCCTCTTATGATCTTTCTAGATTTAATCCACTAGCTTTCAAGCTGGGGGCATACCGATCTTAGTCTTTGTTATTTCTCGTGCTCGTAAATACATGAGAATGCATCTGGGTAGACTTTTATCTCTTTTTCGGACCTGTATGGATACATGAAAAAGGAACCCCCTGGAGTCTCCTTTAAGCTCTTTTCAGACTCTCTAAACATGAAAAGGTTGTCGAGTGATATTTCTTCCTTTCCCACCCGTTAAAAGGTTTGAAAGGGCGTCTTTTGAGTGATAATTTATCTCTTTTTCGGCCTCGCGAGACTAAAATTGTGAAAAAGGACAACATTGGAGTCATCTTTAAGTCCTTTTCAGACTCTCTAAATATGAAAATATTACCGAGCGACCTTGTTCTCTTCACGCTCGTTAAAGTATTTGAAGAAAACGTCTGTTGAGCGATAGTTTATCTCTTTTTCGGTCTCGTCAGACTACTTTACGAAAAAGGAACTGAGAGAGTTCTCTTTTAAGTGTTTTTCCCGACTCTATAATCATGAAAAACCTTCGAGTTTTCTGTCTTTGGACTCGCTAAACAAAACATTGACAGGCCCATATGGGATCGAACCCTTACTTCTTCTAGTTCGTTAAACAAAGGAAGAAGAACTTACCGAAGGTGAGTTATATCGAGCATGTGTTATCCTCCTTGAGCAAATTAAATCAAAAAGAGGTACTCGTCTATCTGGATGGGGGGGGATTTGAAAGAAGCAAGCCAAGCAGTCTCTTGAGAACATTACCAAGAAATTCTTAGAGTCGCCCTTGAACACGAAACTTTTTCATTTGCACGCATCATAATTCGCTGAACCTCTGCACTGAGCCAATCCTTTGAGTTTCTTTCACTCCTTTGGGTCACCTGACGTAAGTCACAGCATCCACTGCATAGTTTTGGTCCATGTCATGTTTTGTTGTTGTGCCTCAGTGTTCAAGGGAAGTATCCACCTCTAGAGTCAGCCATCCCAAATATCTTTCCTCAAAACCCATGTCAGTCCATGTTCATTTGATCTGCCAATTACATCCCTATGTCTGTTTCGTGTCGTTGATGGGGGGTACATCAAGGCCCTCCCTCGACGAGTCTATTCCTGTCGACTTCAACACATTATCCATGAATCAGGCTTAGAAACCAGTTAGTACTTTGGGACCTGCATGCCTCAATGGTAGGCCTCCTCACATTCAAAAGTAGGTTTACATCATTGACCTCTGATCGGACGATTCCACGGATGTTCGACTTCAGATCATCCATTCACATTCGTTGGAATGTACTAGAGTACCTTGGGAATCATTGACATTAATGGTGATCTCCCTCGCACTTGTTAACGGTTTTCACTATTGACTGGTAATCAAGTGGTTTCTGCCATGTTCGACATCAGGACATCTATTTGCATGGTTAGATTCATACCACATCGGGATTGGTAAGAAGACCCTGGGTTGAGTGATCACTTTGATACATGTTTTGCCCAGGTTGCGAAGGAGTTTCTCTTGGACAATTGATACATACAATGTTACATAGATCCACTTTGTATTGGTCGTGGCTATGTCTTATCATCTCATAGATCCATTGTGTATTCTTCGTGGCTACGATTAGTCCAGGTCATCAGAGTATAGATCCACATTGTATCTTCGGTGGCTATACCTTTTTATCAATACAATTATGGATCCGCAGTGTATTTTATGGCGGCCATGTCTTGCAAGTCACCCAAGAATAGGTATGCATGCCTTGGGTTTTGAAATATGTCATGATATTTGTTGGATGTTTGTGTGCAGCTTCCATCAGGTTCTCCAAGTCTATACCCTTGCTTGAAAAGTCTACAAAGAATTTCATTTATAAGTTCCCGTCTTCTAACTTCATGCTTTGGGGGGAAATCTATTACACGTCAATATTACTCAATTGATAAGTGTCGCATGTTCCTTACAACTTTCACAAGTGTCGCAAGTTGTTCACAAGTGTCACAAATGTTGTTCAAGCATACTGCCATAATAACGACACTAAGGAGGCACTTAAAATATTTCATACACTTAATTTGAAGGAGTGAAAATGATTAATTGAAGTCAAGGAACTCTTATCACCTGAAAGGAGCCCTTAAAATAGGATTTTGAAGGAGAGCGCTCCCCTATGGCATCCTTAGGAGCGTTGGAGCTCCCCCACAAGCTATTTGGGAGCATTATAACAACAAACCACCTCTCTGAAGGAGCACTACCCATCATTAGAGAATTGGCGCCCCCCTTGAGCCTCTTAGGGAGCGTTATAATGCCCTGATGCCCCTTTCGAGGGAGCGCTGTCTAATCTGAGGCAGTAGTTGGCCCGTTGAGGAGAATAAGGGGAGGATCTCTCAAGTTTGGAAAGCAGTTGCATTTGAATTCTTGGTTCCATCAGGAGATCCCTAACCTAGGGAGGGGATTCCTCAACTTATTCTAAAGATAACTCAAGAGGTTAAACTTCTCTTAACCTATATAAGCAGGCTTTATGATGGTGAAAAAGCGGGGGAAGAATTGCTAGCATGAAACCTATGATCTCATAGGAAACACACTCTGAAATGGAAGAGAGTAATCATTGAAGTTGTTGTCATCTGGATCGTGGATCTTTTGAGCAAGGGTTAAGACAAAGGGGACTTGACGAAGCTGTCGCATTCGCATCTATGATTGTAAGTACTATTGTCGTTATTCTCATTAATATGACATGCTTGGACTGTTTCTTTCTAGTTTGTGTCTGATCCTACATGAACTTATCATTGATAGATAGATCTGATTTCAAGCTAATATCAATAGAGTAGGAAGTGGTCGTACCTTTCTTTTCTACAGGGCTCGTCGAGGAGCGAAATATTGGAGCTCAACTCGGGGCGTGCAGAGACAAACATCGATAAAAAGGTACTTCTATTCTCCTTCCTCCTCATGCATTAGTTTGTCTAGATTTGAAAGGAAGTCAGTGTCCATGTTAATCACTTTCTGTCTTAGAGTTAAGAGTATATCTCTCTAAGGCGATCTACCTGTTTGCAGGGAGATTTTCCTACAATAGAGTGATTCTAGAACAAGGAAAATATCTTAAAAAAAAACAAGCAAAGAACCAAAAGGGATTGAGAGAAAATACTCAAATTGTTCTACTGAAACAAGTATCTAGAAAGAGAAATTTCACATTTTTGAAAATGTTTCAATCCCAAATCAAGAAAATAGGAAGGGATAAGCATCAAATATAAACCCAAACAACTTCACAAACCAAAGTGCAAACCCTGGAAAGGACCTCTACAAAACAGGCCCAAATATCTTATGAGAAAAAGGCAAAAAACCTCAAAAAAGGAGATCAACGCTACCTAACTCAAGGGAAAAGAGCACTACAATGCTCTGTAAATAACTATGGGGGAGTGCTGATTATGGATAAGTGCTCTGATATGTCCTATAGGGGGGCATTGATCTTCCCAGAAACTAAAAAACAGAGCCAAAAAATGTAGAAAAACTCACCGAGAATTCACAGAACTTGCTGAAATTGCTAGTGAAGATGGGAGAAAGGTAATGGATCATAAACAAACAGTAAAATTGATATAAAATATGGGAAAAGGGAAGGTACAATCCAAGGAAATACAAATTGATGCTGATCCCCAGTGGAGTTGCTAATTTATGTTGTAGGAAAATTCCCCTGTGAACGAGTGAATGTCCTCTTGGATCTTAGACCCCTATGACCAAGACAGAAGAATAATAACTTTGAACACTAACATTCCTTTAAATGTAGCTAAAATATTCAAGGGAAAAGAGGAAGAAAGTCTGAGTACCTTTTTCTGAAGTTTTTCCTTGCTCGGTCCGGGTTGAACTTGATCTTCAAGTCCTTCAATGAATTATGCAATCCAATAGACAACGAAGACAAAACATACTTCCTATTCTACCAAGATTATTTCAAAACTAGATTCATCAAAATAGATAAGCCCATGCAAATGTACACAAACTTGAAGGAAACAGATCAAGCATATGTATTAATGAGAACTCAAAAGAGATACTTACAAACCATAGATGAAGTCACAACAGCCTCTTCAAGTCCTCCTCATCCATCCCTTGCACAAAACTCCCAAAATCATAGGTTTGATATCCTAAAGATTTCTCCCAAGACCATAGATTTGATACCTCAAATTTGCTTCCCCCATATCCATGGAAATCCCTCATTATATATGATTTGGAGGCTTAACGACCATGGAGAGGATCACTCATTAGATCCACTAAAAAGGGATCTCTAAGATATTTAGGGAGAAAATATCTCTTTAAGGATTTTAGGGAGGAAATATCTCTCAAATATTTTAAGGAGGAAATATTTCAACCATCCATGAGATCCTCCACCTTCCCTAAAAAATAGGAAACCAAATGTGAGGTGGATTCTCACAATTAATTAATTTATTTTTCATGAATATTTATAATAATTCATGTGCACTTGATTGTCACACTTAATTAATTTTTTTTCATGAATATTAATAATAATTCATGTGCGCTTAGTATTTTGGCCTTCATGTAATATATCCCTCCTCCACATTGACTAGGGATTGTGACATAGGTTATTCCATGGTGTCAAGGTGTATGAAACACTTATATGACACTTACGACACTTAGGGAAAGGTACCTAGGTGTGCAAATTTCATATGTAACAAGAGAAAATGAAACATTATTGACTGATTCATAACAATATAAAAGAGGATACGATTCTGAAATGGATAACCTTCAAAAGCACTATGATCTCAAGCCTAGGGTTAATAGTCTGAAATTAATTCTTCCTGTAGAAAATGAATTTTCAATTAACAAGCAACCTTCAAATCAAAATAAAAAAATTGTTCAGAATTTTTCACCTCTTGAAATGACAGATTCAAAAATTATGGAAATCCATAATGGTATTATTGTTGAATCATATGAAGAGTTACCTTTGGAAATTCATGTAGAACATGATATGGTTGTTCCTTTTGAAAGCTTCCAAGAATATTCAAAGTTTTTCCTTGTGAATGAGAACAATGATAATCGAATTGTTTCTTTCTCATTTGGGAATGATCACAAAATTTACAATGAAAAATTTGAACAAGGAGCAACATCTAGAGATCATGGTTTCCCTTTTATTCTTTCTAATCAGCAAGAGTTATTTGTTTATTCTCTTAAGGACATTTTCGAAATTCTATTAGAATCTACAGTATATGAGTTTTTTAATGTTCGAGAATTATGGAAATAGTTTCAAATGGCGGGATGAGTTGTCATATTCCAGATTTCTATTTCTATTTGGAGAAGTTGAAGGGGAGCCTCAATCAAGTAGTCATTTACTTGATTTTTTGTATTGGATATATTTTTTCACGTGATTATGCAGTTCTTATTAGAAGTTTAGAGTAGGTTTCTTGAATAAGCTCAATGCCCTGAGCATATTTTTTCAGCAGTATTCTAGATTTCAGTTTGTAGTATTTTTCAGATTTCAGTTTGCAGTGCATAGTTTGGGGTTGCAGTTTGGTTGCAGGTTGAAGTTTTTAGAGATGGGGAAAATCCCAATGGATCAGGAATAGGACTACGAGTTCTTTGTTGCCTCGTTGGGAGGAAAGCATCCCCATTGGAGCCAATTTTATCACATGCAATATTTTTATAAATTTGGCTTAAAATTTGATTTGTTACACGGTGTTATGATTGTTTATAGGCTCATATGCAAAGATTAAAGTTATGATGGGAAAAAATAAAGATTGGTTTTTTACCCAACTTTAGATTTTGTGGTCAAAACTTGGCTTAATTTGGCTTCTCGGGCTTTACTCAAGGTTTTTGTTTCTTTTTGTTTAAAAAATGACTAAAATTATTGGGTCTGTAGGCCCAATCTCCAAATGTCAAGTCGACTAAGCATTGAATTCCAAGTTCACCAATTGTCAATCTAACACACCACACAATAGAAAGTCAAGACACAAGTCAAATCTTAGTGCACAAATGCCAAGTGCAAGTCAAATCACATGGAGGAGAATCCCAAAAGAGGCAACACAATTCTATTCAACACATTGGCAAGTTATCACACTCTTAACGCATATAAACAACAACATATATCTGCCTATGCCATGTGGGATATAGCCTGAAATATAAAAAGAAAATTCAAAGAAGAAAACACCATGGGGAGGTACCAAGTGCCTGGGCCTATATGTATTGGTTGTTAGGTGTCAATTAAAGGCTTTATCGTGGAGGAAAACCCATGGGCTACTAGTAAGAGTACCATCCAGATTGCTCTCTTGCATCATCAACCTCTAACTTTGTCAAGACTTATGTATTGATTGCAGATAAATATGGTGTTTTTTCTATCCATCTTGAATGCTGTCAAATGTTGTAAATATGGGATTTTCTTCAAGATCTGTCAACTTTTCGGTGCATGATTTATACTCAAGTATTTTTGAGTTAAATTAGGGTTGAGGAAACAAAAGCTACAATCATTTGTGCAACATCTCTATTTGATTTTCCCGGCATGATAGGTGGAATTTTGTTCACATTGTATTAGGTTTCAAATCTTGACAGCAATGCAAAAATGTGGCACTTGATTGCAGACTTAATGAATGACTTGGGAATATTGATAGATCTTGTTTCTCCCCTCTACCCTGCAAGTTTTGTAATAATTATTTGTCCAGGAAGCATTTGATAGCATATAAAAATTGTAATCTAGGTTGCCTTGAGGGATTTTTCTTTGTTTCATCATGATCTTGAATGTATGAAATGTGGTATAAAGTCTCCAGATCGGGCATATGAGAAAATAAAGGCAGTGTAAACAACCATGATTTTGAGGTGCATGAAAGCTCTGCATTTTCCAGGGAGTGTGAACTTAGCTCCTTTTCAGTATGCTTCTCCAATGACCTCGAAATCTACAACATTAGTAAGGGGACCATCAATGACCATACTATAAATACCAAGAAGAATCTCAACTCATGGTAGAGGAATAAAAATCATAACCTATGTTTCAATTTTGCAAAGGCAATTGAAGGCATCGTTGTCAATATTGAAACCCAAGATCTAGTTGAAGGAAGGCCTCATTTTGTGCTTAGTTTAATATCTCAAATTATTAAGATATATCTTCTTGCAAATCTTAACTTGAAGAAAATAACTGATCTTGTGGAGATTGGTCTATGATATTAAGATGAAATGGAAGAAGAGCGCAGTAATTTTGATGATACATCTAGTGGATAGCAATGAAGAATGTTCTAAAACAAAATATTTTCTATTTGAATGCCATTTCTTTTCTTAGAATTTAATATAAACAAACATAACAAAGGGATACTACAACTATGACAGTGGGGTTACTATTTTATTTATAGAAACATTACTCAGGAACCCAGGGGTCTCAAATAATATTTATCTGATAAATATTCATCTCAATTTTGTCACAACTTATTTGGCTTACTATGTGCAACATTTTATTAAATGACAATCTAAAAATGAGTCTCGAGGAGAAGAAAATATGTGAATAGAAGCATAAAGTAGGATTCAAAGAAGTTGTTTCAAAGTGTTGTAATCCTTCCCATTTGGAATTCAAGGATCTCATGGAAAAGAGCCAACTTGATTTTGGAGAGGTGGAAAAGGAATTGAGATGATGAAGAACTTGAAAAGTTATGATAATAATGAAATCTATGAGAAAACAACTTGTTATTTCTACAATATTGATGACTTTTGGCATTGTTGTTACAAGTGTTACCAAGTTGCAAGTTCATTTGAAATAAAGACTATTTCCTGAGGCATTTAATCGAGATATGTGGAACAAATCCATCATTTAGATGCAAAATATATCGAGGCAAAGCAGATCTAGATTCAAGGAGATAAAGTTGTAGTCAATGAATATTCAAACTTTCCATATTTTGAGCACAAAAGTAGCAGAGGTTCCTTACATCGAGCAAGTTCCATATTTGAAGGAGTAAATGGAAAGTTTAATTCAATATCTTCTAGATTTAGACTCCAAAGCACATTTTTTCCACATTAAGGTTTCTAATTAAATATTTGAGGCAGGGAATCTAGGTGGCAAATAGATAATCTTCTTTTAAGATTAACATCCCAGATTTCATGCAAAAATTCAGATATTTTTTATTTATAGTATATAGATTGAATTCGATTCTTAGGAATCAAGGAGAGTTTTTTAGTTTTATTGGTATACATATTTCATGAATTGTAATAGGATAAGGGGGGTTCAACCTGAAGGAGGAGGAAAACTATTGAATTGAGTATCTTTTTCCTGAACATTTTTGTGAGTTAAATGCAGAAGTGTAGTGCTTTCATTAAGCATAAATTCATTACGGTGTTGTTCTAAGAATGTATTTCCTTTGTAATGCTCATTCCCATTAATGTTTATTATTTTCCAGTATTTGACTGAGATTATATGTTTGGAATTCATCTTTATTTGATGCTCCATTCATGTAGTAAATATTTGTCTATGTGTTGAAGATTTCATGTTCAGAATTCATCCCTGCTTGATGCTCTGCTCATAGTAATCAATCCTTTTGTATTTCATAAAATTTGCATTGAAAACTCATCCATTGCTAGATTCTCTCAATGTGATGGGTTGTCCCTTTCTATTTTATGCTGCCATCTCAATACTTATTATTTGTTGAAAAACATCACTTACCTTGTCGTTGTTTTCAGAAAGCGCACAACTAGCAATTAACTCAATATCTTTAAGCTCGGACCTTGACTCCATTTCCCAATGGTTTCTTCCTCAAGCTTTTCCTACCATCCATTTTTAAACAAAAAATAAAACTTGTTCTATTGCAGAATCTGAGCTCTGTGCATTTATTGATGAATCCTTTGAGCTATTACCAGTCATCAAACATCTAAGAGAGCCCTCTCTGGTTGGAAAGGTTAGAGTTCAACCTAAAGCTAGTTGAAATAGTTACCTTGGGGTTTCTTTGATACAACCCAAAGAAAATAAAAAGTCCTAACATTTTGGCATCGTTTTCGGGGAACGAAGGTGAAATATTTAGTGGGAGGAACAACAAAAATTATATCTGATTGTTGATGGTGGACAACAGTCATACAAAAGGAAGTTGTATATCATTCACCTGGCGACTCCATCGTCAAACTATCCAGAATTCAAAGCACAAATGGTGACTCCACTATCCAAAGAATCCAGAGTATATAGATTTTCTTGGCGACTCCATTGTTTCCAGAATGACGAGCTTAGCTTCTAATCCATGTACTTCATCAATCAAGACAACAGTTTTTGTGGCAGATCTTCTTTTTCTTCATGATTTTAGAAAATGGATTGATATGTTTTCTAATTATAAATGGAATGAAGATATTCATTCGTTTTTGTTTTCCTATTTAGATTCGTGCAACATCTTTCAAGAAGATAAGTTTGATTGTTTAGAGAAACTTGTTATGGAACTTGAGACAGAAAAAGAAAACTTGTTGGTTCAAAGAAATTCTTGGTATTTTCTTTGTCAAGACATTTGTTTTGAATATCATTTTGATCAACAACAAGAAGAGTATGAGTCAAGAGCAAATGAAGCATTATTGGTTGATTCATAATAGTATAAAATAGGATATGAGTTTGCAATGGCTAACCTTCACAATCACTATGATGTTAGGCCTAGGATTAATAATCCAAAATTAATTCTTCCTGTAGAAAAGGAATTTTCAATTAGCAAGCAACCTTCAAATCAAAATAAAAATGTTTTTCAGAATTTTTCACCTCTTGAAATGACAAATTCAAAAATTATGGAAATCCATAATGATATTCTTGTTGAATCATATGAAGAGTTACCTTTGGAAATTCATGTAGAACATGATATGGTTTTTCCTTTTGAAATCTTCCAATAATATTCAAAGTTTTTCCTTGTGAATGAGAACAATGATAATCAAATTGTTTCTTTCTCATTTGGGAATGATCACAAAATTTACAATGAAAAATTTGAACAAGGAGAAACATCTAGAGATCATGGTTTCCCTTTTCTTCTTGCTAATCAACAAGAGTTATTTTTTTATGCTCTTAAGAACACTTTTCAAATTCAATTAGAATCTACAATGAATATGATTCTTTCAATGTTCAATAATTATGGAGACAGTTTCAGATGGCGGGATGAGTTGTCACATTCCAGATTTCTATTTTTGTTCAAAGAAGTTGAAGGGGAGCCTCAATCAAGTAGCCATTTACTTGATTAGATGTATTGGATATCTGTTGTCACGTGATTATGCAGTTGTTATCAGCATTTTAGATTAGGTTCATTGAATAATCTCAATACTTTGAGCATATTTTTTCAGCAGTATTCTAGATTTCGGTTTGCAGTATTTTTCAGATTTCAGTTTGCAATGCATAGTTTGGGTTGCAGTTTGGTTTCAGGTTGAATTTTTCAAGTTTTTAGAGATGAGGAAGATCCCAATGGATCAAGAATAGGTCTACAATTTCTTTGTTGCCTCGAAGGAAGGACAACATCCCCATTGTGACAATGTTATCACATGCAATTTTTTTATAAATTTGGTTTAAATTTGATTTGTTACACGATCCTATGATTGTTTTCAGGCTCATATGCAAGGATTAAAGTTATGATGGGAAAAAATAAATATTGGTTTCTTAGCCAACTTTGGATTTTGTGGCTAAAACTTGGCTTAATTTGGCCTCTCGGGTTTTACTTAGGGTTTTTGTTTGTTTTTGTTTAAAAAATGACTAAAATTATTGGGCCCGTAGGCACAATATCGAAATATCAAGTCAACTAAGCATTGAATTCTAAGTTCACCACTTGTCAAGATAACACACCACACAATAGAAAGTCAAGACACAAGTCAAAGCTTAGCGCACAAGTATCAAGCGCAAGTCAAATCACATGAAGGAGAATCCCACAAGAGGCAACACAATTATGCTCAACGCGTTGGCAAGTTATCACACTCTTAACGCATATAAAAAACAACAAAATATATCTGCCTATACCATGTCGGATATACCCTGAAATATAAAAAGAAAATTAAAAGAAACAAACGCCATGGGGAGATACCTGTTACAGGTATGAAATAACTGAGAGGGGGGGGTGAATCAGTTATTGTAAATTATTAACAATTTCTCTCATTTTTAACTTCGAATCATTAATCTTAGTGGCAGCAAGTCTTTACTGTGAAAACCAGTGTTGTAAACATAAAGCATATATCATAGAACAGCAATCACACACACAACATTCATTCACAATTATGAGACACAGATTTTTCAAGAGGAAACCCAATCCGGGAAAAAACCTCGTCTTCTTAAGATGTTCAGTAAGCACCAACTTCGTTACAACTCATCTTTTATGAGCACCAACTCATAGAGGCTACAACCTCTGATTG
>JZKD02S1469140.1:87855-108259 GCA_000966675.3 Picea glauca | reverse complement strand
ATGTTTCAGCATCTGTTCTTCATAAACAATCGATTGCCATCAATGACAACCTTGATCATCTGCGCCTTGATCATCTGCGTCATCTCTGTTGTAGCCATATTTCCAACAAATATATCCATTCAACTTTATTTTCCTATTTAGACGCATGTAACATCTTTAGTCAAGAAGATAAGTTTGATTGTTTAGAGAAAATCGTTATGGAACTTGAGACAGAACAAGAAAACTTGTTGGTTCAAAGAAAGTCTCGGGATTTTCTTTATCAAGACATTTGTTTTGAAGATCCTTTTGATCAACAACAAGAAGAGTATGAGTCAAGAGCAGATGAAGCATTATTGATTGATTCATAACAGTGTAAAAGAGGATACGAGTCTGCAATGGCTAACCTTCACAAGCACTATGATCTCAGGCCTAGGGTTAATAGTCCAAAATTAATTCTTCCTGTAGAAAATGAATTTTCAATTAGCAACCAACCTTCAAATCAAAGTAAAAACGTTGTTCAAAATTTTTCACCTCTTGAAATGACAGATTTAGAAATTATAGAAATCCATAATGATATTCTTGTTGAATCATATGAAGAGTTACCTTTGATAATTCATGTAGAAAATGATATGGTTGTTCCTTTTGAAAACTTCCAAGTATATTCAAATTGTTTCCTTGTCAATGAGAACAATGATAATCAAGTTGTTTCTTTCTCATTTGGGAATGATCACAAAATTTACAATAAAAAATTTGAACAAGGAGCAGCATCTAGAGATTACGGTTTCCCTTTTCTTCTGGCTAACCAACAAGAGTTATTGGTTTATGCTCTTAAAGACACTTTTGAAATTTTGTTAGAATCTACAATGAATATGAGTTTTTCAATGTTCTAGAATTATGAAGACAGTTTTAGATGGTGGGATGAGTTGTCACATTCCAAATTTCTATTTTTGTTCGGAGAAGTTGAAGGGGAACCTCAATCAAGTAGCCATTTATTTGGTTGGTTGTATTGGATATCTGTTTTCACGTGATTAAGCAGTGGTTATCAGTAGTTTAGAGAAGGTTGCTTGAATAAGCTCAATGCTCTGAGCGTATTTTTTCAGCAGTATTTTAGATTTCAGTTTGCAGTATTTTTCAGATTTCCTTTTGCATTGGATAGTCTGGGTTGTAGTTTGGTTGCAGGTTGAAGTTTTTAGAGATGGGGAACAACCCAATGGATAGGAACAAGTCTACAATTTATTTGTTGCCTCGTAGGGATGACAACATCCCCATTGGATCCAATGTTATCACATGCAAATGTTTTATAAATTTGGCTTAAAATTTGATTTTTTACACGATGCTATGATTATTTTCAAGCTCATATTCGAGGATTAAAGTTATGATGGGAAAAAATAAAAAAATGTTTTTTAAGCCAACTTTATATTTTATAAATTTGGCTTAAAATTTGATTTTTTACACGATGCTATGATTATTTTCAAGCTCATATTCGAGGATTAAAGTTATGATGGGAAAAAATAAAAAAATGTTTTTTAAGCCAACTTTATATTTTGTGGCTAAAACTTGTCTTAATTTGGCTTCTCGAGTTTTACTCAGGGTTTTTGTTTCTTTTTGTTTGAAAATAAATTTGGCTTAAAATTTGATTATTGGGCCCGTACGCCCAATCTCCAAATATCAAGTCGACTAAAAACTGAAGTCCAAGTTCACCAACTGTCAAGTTAACAGACCACGCAATATTAAGTCAAGAGACAAGTTAAAGCTTAGCGCACAAGTGCCAAGCACAAGTCAAATCACATGGAGGAGAACCCCACAAGAGGAAACACAATTATGCTCAATAAGGCGGAACGTTACCACACTCTTAACACATATAAACAACAACAACAAATATTTTCCTATGCCATGTGGGATATAGCGTGAAATATAAAAAGAACATTAAAAGAAGAAAATGCCATGGGGATATACCAAGTGCCCGGGCTTGTATGTATTGGTTGTCAGGTGTCAATTAAAGGCTTTATCGTGGAGGAAAACCCACAGGATACTAGTAATAGCATCATCCAGATTGCTCACTTGCATCATCGACCTCTAACTTTGTCAAGACTGATGTATTGATTGCAGATAAATCTTGTGGTTTTTCTCTCCATCGTGAATGCAGTCAAATGATGGAAATATGGGATTTTCTTAAGGATCTGTCAACTTACATCCAGTGCATGTTTTATACTCAAGTCTTTTTTAGTGCAATTGGGGTTGAGGAAACAAAAGCTACAGTCATTGGTGCAACATTTCTACTAGATTTTCCCGGCGTGATAAGTGGAATTTTGTTCACATTGTATTAGGTTTCAAATCTTGACAGCAATGAAAAAACATGGCACTTGATTGCAGACTTAATGAATGACTTGGGAATATTGATAGATCTTGTTTATCCCCTATAGCCTGCAAGTTTTGTAATAGATCTTTGTCCAGGAAGCATCTAATAGCATATAACAATTGTAATATAGGATGCCTTTAGGGATTTTTCTTTGTTTCAGCGCGATATTGAATGTATGAAAGGTGGTATAAAGTCTCCAGATCGGGCATATGAACAAATGAATGCAGTGTAAACAGCCATGATTTCGAGGTGCATGAAAGCTCTGCATTTTCCAGGGAGTGTGAACTTATCTCCTTTCCAGTCTATTTCTCCATTGCACTTGAAATATACAAAATTAGAAAGGGGAATATCGATGAGCATACTATAAATACCAAGAAGAATCTCAACTCATGGGAGAGGAATAAAATTCATAACCTTTGTTTCAATTTTGCAAAGGCAATTGAAGGCATCGTTGTCAATATTGAAACCCAACATATATTTGAAGGAAGACCTCATTTTGTGCTTAGTTTAATATCTCAAATTATTAAGATATAACTTCTTGTAGACCTTGAATTGAAGAAAACACCTAAGCTTGTGGAGATTGGTCGTTGATATTAAGATGAAATGGATGAAGAGCGCAGTAATTTTGATGATACAACTAGTGGACAACAGTGAAGAATGTTCTAAAACAAAAATACTGTCTATTTGTCATTGCCTTTCTTAGCATTTAAGATAAAAAAACATAACAGAAGGATGTTACAACTATGACAGTGGGGTTACTATTTTATTTATGAAACATTACTCACGAACCCAGAGGTCTCAAATAAAATTTATCTGATAAAGCTTCATATCCATTTAGTCACAACTTATTTGGCTTACTCTGTGCAACATTTTATTAAATGACAATCTAACAATGAGTCTCGAGGAGAAGAAAATATGTGAATAGAAACATAAAGCAGGCGTCAAAGAAGTTGTTTCAAAGTTTTCTTCAGATCTAAAGAATGGAGGTGCATTTGTTGTTTTGTTAAATACCCACGCACCAGAGTGTTGTAATCCTTCCCCTTTGGAATTCAAGGATCTCATGGAAAAGAGCCAAATCGATTTTGGAGAAGAAGAAAAGGACCTGAGACGATGAAGAACTTTCAAAGTTATGATAATAATGAAATCTATCAGAAATCGGCTTATTATTTCTACACTATTGATGACTTCTGGCATTGTTGTTACAAGTGCTACCAAGTTGCAGGTTCATTTGAAATAAAGACTATTTCCCGAGGCATTTAATCAGGATATGTGGAACAAATCCATCATTTAGAGGCGGAATATATGGAGGCAGAGCAGATCCAGATTCAAGGAGATAAAGTTGTAGTCAATGAATATTCAAACTTTCCAGATTTTGAGCACAAAAGTAGCAGAGGTTCCTTACATCGAGCAAGTCCCATATTTGAAGGAGAAAATGGCAAGTTTAATTCAATCTCTTCAATATTTAGACTCCAAAACACATTTTTTCCACGTTAAGGTTTCTAATCAGAGATTCGAGGCAGGCCATCTAGGTGCCAGTCAGATAATCTTCTTTTAAGATTAAGATCCCAGATTTCATGCAAAATTTCAGAGATTTTTTATTTATAGTATATAGATTGAATTCGATCCTTAGGAATCAAGGAGATTTTGTTAGTTTTATTGGTATATATATTTCATGAATTGTAATAGGATAAGGGGAGTTCGACCTACAAGAGGAGGAAAACTATTGTACTGTGTATCTTTTTCCTGAACATTTTTGTGAGTTAAATGCAGAAGTACAGTGCCTTCATTAAGCAGAGATTCATTATGGTGTTGTTATAAGTATGTATTTCCTCTTTAATGCTCATTCCCATTAATATTTATTCTTTTCCATTTTTTTGACTAAAAGTGTATGTTTGGAATTCATCTTTATCTGATGCTTTATTCATGCAGTAAATATTTGTTTATGTGTTGAAGATTTCATGTTCAGAATTCATCCCTACTTGATGCTCTTCTCATAGTAATCAATCTTTTTGTATTTCATCTAAAGTTACATTGAGAACTCATCCATTGTTAGATTCTTTCAATGTGATGGGTTGTCCCTTTCTATTTTCTGTTGCCATCTCAATACTTATTATTTGCTGAAAAACATCACTTACCTTGCCTTTGTTTTCAGAAAGTGCACAATCGGCCATTAACTCAATATCTTTAAGCTCAAACATTGACTCCATTTCCCAATGGTTTTTTACTCAAGCTTGTCCTACCAACCCTATTTAAATAAAAAATAAAACATGTCCTATCGCAGAATCTAACCTCTGTTCATTTATTGATGAGTCCTTGGAGCTATTACCAGTCATCAGATATCTGAGAGCTCCCTCTCTGGTTGGAAAGGTCAGAGTCCAACGTAAAGTTGGTTGAAATAGTTGCCTTGGGGTTTCTTTGATACAACCCAAAGAAAATACCAAGTGCTAACATTTTTGCATCGTTGTCGGGGAACAAAGGTGAAATCTTCCTTGAGAGGAACAAAAATGATTAGATCTGATTGTTGATGGTGGACAATAGTCAGAAAAAGGAGGTTGTATATCATTCACCTAGCGACTCCATCGTCAAATGATCCTGAATTCAAAGAACAAATGGTGACTCCACTATCCAAATAATCTGGAGTATAAAGAGTTTCTTGGTGACTCCATTGTTTCCATAATGGCGAGCTTAGCTTCTAATCCATGTACTTCATCAATCAAGACAACAAGGTTTGTGGTAGATATTGTTTCTCTTCAAGATTTTAGAAAATGGATTGATATGTTTTCTATTGATAAAAGGAATGAAGATATTCGTCCAGCTTTGTTTTCCTATTTAGACTCGTGCAACATCTCTAGTAAAGAAGATAAGTTTGATTGTTTAGAGAAACACATTATGGAACTTGAGATAGAACAAGAAAACTTGTTGGTTCAAAAAAAGTCTCGGGATTTTCTTTGTCAAGACATTTGTTTTGAAGATCCTTTTGATCAACAACAAGAAGAGTATGAGTCAAGAGTAGATGAAGCATTATTGACTGATTCATAACAGTATAAAAGAGGATACGAGTCTACAATGGCTAACCGTCACAAGCACTACGATCTTGGGCCTAGGGTTAATAGTCCAGAATTAATTCTTCTTGTAGAAAATGAATTTTCAATTCGCAAGCAACCTTCAAATCAAAATAAAAACGTTGTTCAGAATTTTTCACCTCTTGAAATGACAGATTCAGAAATTATGGAAATCCATAATGATATTATTGTTGAATCATATGAAGAGTTACCTTTGGAAATTCATGTAGAACATGCTATGGTTGTTCCTTTTGAAAGTTTCCAAGAATATTCAAATTTTTTCCTTGTGAATGAGAACAATGATAATCAAATTGTTTCTTTCTCATTTGAGAATTATCACAAAATTTACAATGAAAAATTTGAACAAGGAGCAACATCTAGAGATCATGGTTTCCCATTTCTTCTTGCTTATCAGCAAGATTTATTTGTTTATTCTCTTAAGGACACTTTTGAAATTCTGTTAGAATCTACAATGAATATGAATTTTTCAATGTTCAAGAATTATGGAGACAATTTTAGACTGTGGGATGAGTTGTCACATTCCATATGTCTATTTATGTTTGGAGAAGTTGAAGAGGAGCCTCAATCAAGTAACCATTTACTTGATTGGTTGTATTGGATATATGTTTTCATGTGATTATGTGGTTGTTATCAGCAGTTTAGAGTAAGTTGCTTGAATAGGCTCAATGCTCTCAGCATATTTTTTCAGCAATATTCTAGATTTCAGTTTGTGGTATTTTTCATATTTCAGTGTGCAGTGCATAGTTTGGGTTGCAACTTCATTGCAGGTTGAAGTTTTTAGAGATGGGGAACAACCCAATGGATCAAGAAAAGGTCTACGATTTCTTTGCTACCTCACAGGGAGGACAACATCCCCATTAGAACCAATGTTATCACATGCAATGTTTTTATAAATTTGGCTTAAAATTTAATTTGTTACACGTGTTATGATTGTTTTCAGGATCATATGAAAAGATTAAAGTTATGATGGGAAAAAGTAAAGATTGGTTTTTTAGCCAACTTTAGATTTTCTGGCTAAAACTTGGCTTCTAGGGTTTTACTCGGGTGTTAAAGTTATGATGGGAAAAAGTAAAGATTGGTTTTTTAGCCAACTTTAGATTTTCTGGCTAAAACTTGGCTTCTCGGGTTTTACTCGGGTGTTTTGTTCATTTTTGTTTAAAAAATGACTAAATTTAGTAGGCCCGTAGGTACGGGCTCCAAATATCAAGTCGACTAAGCACTGAAGTCCATGTTCACCAACCAACTATGAAGTCCATGTTCACCAACCAACTATCAAGTCGATTAAGCACTGAAGTCCATGTTCACCAACCAACTATCAAGTCGACTAAGCACTGAAGTCCATGTTCACCAACCAACTGTCAAGATAACACACCACACAATAGAAAGTTCTAAGCGCAAGTCAAATCACATGTAGGAGAAGCCCACAAGAGGCAACACTATTCTGCTCAACACGTCAAGAAGCTATCACACTCTTAATGTATATAAACAAAAAGAACATATATCTGCCTCTGCCATGTGGGATATAGCCCGAAACATAAAAATAAAATTAAAAGCAGCAAACACCATGGGGAGATACCAAGTGCTCACGCCTGTATGTATTGGTTGTCAGGTGTCAATTAAAGGCTTTATCCTGGAGGAAAACCCACAGGCTACTAGTAAGAGCACCATCCATATTGATCGCTTGCATCATCGACCTCTAACTTTGTCAAGACTGATGTATTGATTGCAGATAAATCTGGCAGTTTTTTTATCCATCGTGAATGCAGTCAAGTGCTGGAAATATGGGATTTTCTTCAGGATCTATCAACTTACATTCGGTGCATGCTTTCTACTCAAGTATTTTTGAGTTCAATTGGGGTTGACGAAACAAAATCTAGTCATTGGTGCAACATTTCTACGAGATTTTCCCGGCATGATAGGTGGAATTTTGTTCACATTGTATTAGGTTTCAAATCTTGATAGCAATGAAAAAAAATGGCGCTTCATTGAAAACTTAATGAATGACTTGGGAATATTGATAGATCTTGTTTCTCCCTATACCCTGCAAGTTTTGTAATAATTCTTTGTCTAGGAAGCATCTGATAGCATCTAACATTTGTAATCTAGGTTGCCTTAAGGGATTTTTATTTGTTTCAACGCGATCTTGAATGTGTGAAAGGTGGTATAAAGTCTCCAGATCGGGCATATGAGAAAATGAAGGCAGTGTAAACAACCATGATTTCGAGGTGCATGAAAGCTCTGTATTTTCCATGTAGTGTGAACTTAACTCCTTTCCAGTCTGCTTCTCCACTGCCCTTGCAATCTACAACATTAGAAAGGGGAACATCGATGAGCATACTATAAATACCAAGAATGATCTCAACTCATGGGAGAGGAATAAAAATCAGAACCTATGGTTCAATTTTGCAAAGGCAATTGAAGGCATCGTTGTCAATATTGAAACCCAAGATCTAGTTGAAGGAAGGCCTCATTTTGTGCTTGGTTTAATATCTCAAATTATTAATATATAACTTCTTGCAGACCTTGACTTGAAGAAAACACCTGAGCTTGTGGATATTGGTCGATGATATTAAGATGAAATGGAAGAAGAGCGTAGTAATTTTGATGATACACCTAATGGACAACATTGAAGAATGTTCTAAAACAAAATACTGTCTATTTGAATTCCATTTCTTTTCTTAACATTTAAGATCAACAAACGTAACAGAAGGATGCTACAACTATGACAATGGGGTTACTATTTTATTTATGGAAACATTACTCAGGAACCGAGGGGTCTCAAATAAGATTTATCTGATAAAGCTTCATCTCCATTTAGTCACAACTTATTTGGCTTACTCTGTGCAACATTTTATTAAATGACAATCTAACAATGAGTCTGTTGGCCCTTGACCAAGTTTTGAGGATCCTTGGTCATGTTCGACCTATTTTTGGGACTTCGACAGGCTGTCGAAGGCGGAGCACAAGACGAAGACGAGATCACGGGATCTCAGCCCCTTTTTAGGGATTTTTGGGATTTGGGATTATGTAACAAGTATGGGAATGTCGACCCATGGGTTTACCCATGTTTAGGCCTATTTTGTAAAGTATAAATAAGTAGCTAGGCGATGTAAGAAGAGGTCGATAAGTTAAGTGCTAGTGATTGCAAAGGCTTTGTGCATACTGTGTGAGACTTGCGGAGCTAAGTGCAAGTGGTTGTAACAGATTGTGGGAAGGCTTTGTGCTAGACCTAGCTCAGGGAAGGAGTATCTGGCGAGGTGCACGCAGATCTTCTGTCCTATGCAGAGTAGGGTTTTTGTGGCTCTATGCATGTATATGACTGATTGAAGTTAATAAAGAAGAAGAGTTGGTGGACGTAGCCCCAGGGTGGGGGTGAACCACGTACATGTTGTGTTGCTATGCTCTGCATGATGTGTTCATGTGTTTATTTGCTTAGTTATTTGATATAGATAGAGGAATATGTGGATGCTTTGTGCTTAATGATGTCTATGAATGCTAGATTTGACCTATGTGAATATGCTTAGTGCTTGAATCTGTTTGATCTAATCTCTCTCTTTATTCTAAGTACTTAGATACGTTAGATATGAATAATTGTTGAGATGGTCTGTTTTATCTATGGAGTGGATAGTGGTTAAATATTGATGAACTATCGGTGCTAAGCACTCTGTTAAGTATTATAATCACATATCTGTGTCCCAACTAAGGTTGCAGACGTCTGAGTCCTGCAACCACCCCTGCCTCTACCTCGGGTGAGACTTCATCTGCTTCGCAGGTGTTGCCGAACGGGCTGGTATTTAGGGTTTTGTTGGTGCATTTTTGTAGCGTTGAACCCTGGGTCTACCCCCGTGCCAACAAATGGTTCCATTGTCGGGACCTAAAACTTTGATTGTTGGGAACTAAGGAAGAAGAATCTTTGTGCAAAGATTCGACCTGAAACTGTGGAAGCTCTGTGTGTAGATCTGTTGCCCTAGTGCGCAGTGTTATCACACTAAATTGCCTTGGGTCTTTTTAGTTTGTTTGCAATCCTTTTTTAAGCCTTAGATTTTAATTTTTTTCTTTTAAGGTCTCAATCCCTTTAAAATTTATGATTGGTAGGACCCCTTGGATGACTAAATTTTTTGAGTCTTAGCTCTAATTTGATCCTCATATTGATTCTTTATCCTCAAACCATTTCTATCTCATGTTTTATTTTGGTTCCCTTCATGATTTGTCCCTAGGTCGATCCCTCCCATGACTAGATTGATGTGACACTCCTCTCTCCTCACTCATGACCTCATAGGTATACCTCAACGTCCTTGCTTACCTTTCTAATCACATTTTGAAGTGGATGTGTTGCCTACTCAGCAGGCAATTCCGTAGTTCCTATCATGTTCATCACACTTCCACCTCGAGCCATAATTGCCACGACTGATGTCATGGCCCTTATTTTTAGTGCCAGAAGTCGGTTAAATATTCCTTCAAAGATCTTGCATTTATGAGCTTTGGTAACAGTTTCTAATTTGAAAGACTCAACATCGTTGCATTGCGCAAATTCGTAAGTTCTGATCAGGCGACCGCATGTCAACCAAATCTGATGCTGAGAAAGATTCTAGGGCCGAAGTTCTCTCAAATTTCATCCTAAGATTGTGTTGAAGATATCAACAGGTGTTTAGTCCATAGGTATCCCGTGTTGCCTCCTCTGCATATTAAACTTTTACAGGAAGTTTTTGCTCGGGTTTTGGTTTGCTAAGTTTGCACAGCGGTAAAGGATCCATCTTTGTATGATAGCTTCATCTCCTCTCTTTTTCAGACCTATAAACCTCATGGCCCGTATATGAGTCAAATTACTGTTGCCTGCCTTAGCCATTGAAGTTGCAAGCTCTTGACTAGTCTATCCTCTGCGTATGCGTTGCGCTACCTAGAGGTGTTGCTTAACCTCTCGTTGCTTCCCCTACCTCCTTTCATCTCGAAATAAAATGTTTTAATCAGTTCCATAGGGTCAGCCTTGTATATTTGAAACCCCATTCAAATCCTCCCTGATCATTACCATCCCTTAAGACTTTCTAGAGCCCTCATTTTGAGTCATGGAGACCCCTAACTCGAAGAAGGCACACAAAGGAGGCAAGATAGTTAGGCCAGAACCGGTGGACATGCGTCTTTTTAATACATAGCCCATGGCAAGAGAGGCCTTTCAGAGAGTAGGGTGCGTCTATTTCTGTCAGAACATGTAGAGAGGCCACCCAGAGGTAGCAAAAGAGTTTTCAATACATTTTTATGGCAGAAAAACCAAGGTTGGGGATTTGGAATTTGAGGTAACTGAAGCCTCTATCTCAACTGCAACAGGGATCCCCATTACAGGTGAAAAGTGGTTCAAGGCCATGGTTTTGAGTTCATCCTTTTCTAAGGATCTCTTTAAACTTGAATATCAAGCCAATTAATTGTCTAAGAGTATGCCAAGAAGTCAATTGGTTGAACAATTTGACATATTATTGAAGATCATATAGAGATATTTTACTTGTGAAGGGAGATTTAACACATTGTACCATTACCACATAAGGTTGTTGTTGCATTTTACTGGTAAGGTTGAGATGAATATAACCTATTACCTATTAAGAAGCATAGGTAAAATGTCAGATAGGGTTCAAGCCAAATCTAAGGATGTGGATTCTATCCTTTTCCACTCTAGATTAATCAGAATGCTAGTCTCTGAGGAATTGGGTAAGAAAGAGATTTCATGGGAACATTTTGTGGTTACCTCTCATTTCAAGTTGGATCTAGCACCAACTCCTCAATCATATAAGGAAAGTCCTTTGTCACCCACCAGTACTTCTAAAGCAGGGACCAGTAGGAAGAGAAAGGGCAGAACCCTTATTCAAGTTCCAGAGATCAGCAAGCAGGTCACAAAGGCCAAGGAGGAAGTTTGTCCTTCTCCACACATACATTTTTCACCACCTCCTCCACCAGGGTTAGAAGAGGTGCCTTCTTCTACCAAAGTTGCATCCAAGAAAGGGAAGAAGCTCCTCTTTCCCTCTTCTCCTCCAACAATTGAAATCAAAGGTAAAAGACCTTTCACAAGGTCATTAATTCCTCAGGAGGTTTTCAAAGAGCAGTCCTTACCTGAGCTCCCTATTCAAAAGAAGAAGGGTAAGAGCATTGAAAATCTTGTGGAGGAAAAATCAAAAACCCTTATTCAAAGGAAGAAGGGTAAATGTAGTTCTCAGCCTACTGAAGGGAAACAAGAAACCCCTATACAGAAGGGTAAGGATAAAGGTACTAAAAGACCTTTGGAGAGTAAAGATGAAACCTCTGAGAAGACATTGAGAAACCTATTGAAAGAAAAGATGAAACCCCTGTGCTGAGAAAGAAGAATAAAAGTAAAGTCATCAAGGAACCTGATGAGGTAGACAAGCCACTTTCCATGCAGGAGGAAGAGGAGTCTAAGAAAAATCCTAGTGAGACTGTACATGTCATTGTTCCTCCTGACAGTCAAATCTACAAAAGACTTATCAAGCATCTTAGAGATGCAAGAAAAGAAATAGCTTGTCTTAAAGCAGAAGATAAGGTCAACTTGGCTTAGATGAAAGAGCTCATGGATGGTTATAGTCACACCCTTGACTTGGCAAGATTTGTAGCAAGGAGGGCCCATCCCCTTCATAGACAACTAAGGAATCTCTACAGGCATAACAGAGGCTTCCAATCTCAGAACGGGAAGCTAAAGGCAGAGCTAAAGCATTTTCAAGATGAGGTAGCCAAAGAAATCTACATGTGTTGGTTGAAGCTGCCATTGAAGATGACAAACTAGCAACTAAGGAGAGCACAGCTACACCAAAGAATCCTGTCAATGCTAAGAAGAAGAAGTCTATTGTGTCAATTGAAGATCCTCTTTCTACCAGAAAGAGTATGAGGTTAAGTGTCAAAATGAAAAAATAGTTGGTAAGGGTAAGTCCCATTTTTTAGGACGCATCTTTTTGGGAGGGTTAACCAATATGAAAATATTATCTCTACCATCTATACAGGCTTCTAAGTGCTTAACTATTTGGGTTTTGGTTTTTTGCTAAGTGCTAGCTTCCTCATTGGTAGAAGGCACTACCTATTGTGTAGTCAAGGCTCTTGATTAAAACGGTTTTGTCATCATGAAAAACCATAAATTACTCTACACATGTTCAAGGATTGAAGGTGTTGCGTTTTTGTAATGCTACCCAAACCTACACATAGACGCATCTTAAGAGGCGCTACCCAATGACGCTACCTAGTATTTCATAGAGGGCAAATAATTGGCACACATGAGCAACACAGAGGCGCTACCTAATGGCGCTACCGAATATTTCACAGAGGGTAAAGGTTTGCACAGAGGCACTACCTATAGGTGCTACCTAATATTGCATAGAGAGAAGAGTTTGTACACATATGCATCACAGTGAGGCTACCTACAGGCGCCACCTTTTTCCTTGTAGTGTGCTACCCAATTTTGCTACCCAAGGAAGCTGCCAATAAAGACCAGGGATCTAGGAGGACCAATCTAACAACTTTTGGATAAATTGATGATGAAGAAGGATGGAGAAGCAGCAGCTGGCATTATGAAGACAACCACATGCCTTGAAGGACACATGGCAAACAAGGAGCTGTGTAGCAAAATGGAATCAATTCATTTTGAATTTCAGTTGGATTAGTCACCAACATTTTCCTGTTTTATAACATAGATGGTTAGATAAGTTGTTAGAGAAAATAAATGTTTAGAGTTTTTTAAGGGAAGGGGGCCAGCTCATACCTCTAGTTGTTGCCTCCCTTTTGTTATAAATAGATAGATCATTTTCTTTGGTAGGTTCGAATGGTTGAGAAAGGCTCCCTTTTACTGTAATATTTTGATGAAGTAACTGTGATCTAGTGATGTGCTGGACTTAAGATTTTTTGACTAATAGAAATCAACTTCTCTTTCAGTGTATTTTCTTTTGATGTTAAATGTTCATGCTTTGAATGATTCACATGAATGATTGTGGTGATGTTATGATGGATGTTTGATCATTATGTTATCATGATGTTTATTTAGCTTCTTTAGTTTCTTAGTTCAAGAAGATCTTGTGTTAAGAAGCCTTCCTCCTTAGGCTCTTGTTGACCTGATTTTTACAGTAGCCCCTACACTTCTCTCTGTCAAGTCTTCCCTATATTCATACTTATTCCCAAACTACTGATTAAAATTAGCCAAGACCTTAATTGTTGGTGTATGCTAGCCCTGTTATCTGAGTTAGAACATTATCACTTAAGTACTTTTCCATTTGACCCTTTAAACACCCTTTCATTCACTTATAACTTGATGGGTATTGGGCTTTCCTTCCATGCAATCTGAAGGTGACTCCTAACACACAACATTTTATTTGACCTGTAAAGCTCTGTGCTAAGAAAAGAGGTCAGATCTGAAGAAAAGAGGTCAGATCTGCAATTGTTGTACTCTGATAAGGGTAAGAATAGTGAAAAGTTATAGATCTAAAAGCTTTGTGCTCTGTAAAAGTAAGATAAGTGGAATTCTTTGTTTCTAAAGTATGGATCTAGGTATGATTGATAGATTCTGTCCTAGCTTGAAAACTAGGGCACTGATAGATGAAAGAAGGTTTGATATGAGTAGATCTGATGAGAATAGTGAAAGATATGTTATACCTATGCATAGAAAGAATGTTTGGACTAACAAATGGATGAAGGATCCTAGAAAAAAAATTGCACGTTAGCTACTATGATCCTAGCGTGCAGTACAGGAAGAGTTGGGGATCATTTAAAAGAAAAAGAGGATTAACCCTCTATTACAGTTGCAGAAGACCGGGACATCTTGCTAAGGAATGGCCTGGCAGAGGATTTAGTTGTCTTTGTTGCAAAGCTATGGACCATGAAGTATTGGATTTCCCTAGAATAATTGCTAAGCTTGAAGGAATGGATATGAGACAAGAAAACCCTGAGGTAGATCCAGAAGCTAATATTATGGTAGAACCCCAGAAAGAATCAGAGAAATTATTGCTACATATGAAAGAAATCCTGAATGACCACCGACATGTCAGCTTATCAGAGATATTCAAAGAAAAATAATGCATTGAAGCAAGAATATGAGACTTCGACATTGACTGTGTTCTAGATGAAGAAACACAGGTGAATATTATGATAGAAAGAACTTGGGAAATTCTAGGAAAGCCTACTATGATTCCTTCACAAGGAGGAATAGGATTATTTAGAGGAAAGTTGATAAACCTATGTGGAAGCCTCACCCAGATATCTATGAATGCCAATGGAACTTCGATAGAGGAAGATTTTGAGATTATTAAATTTACTGAGGACATTGCACCATTTGCTATGTTACTAGGAAAGCCTTGGATTGAAAGAGATCAGGCCAGAAGGAAGGAAGAAGAAGTTTTAGAGCAGAATAAGATAGAGTTAAAAGATTTCATGACTAGAAGGATTGCACACTTGATTGAAGAACAGAAGACCAAATCGAATCTATTTCACACCAGAGACTTGGATGTCGACATTTCAATAACATTAGAGGACCCACAGAAGACTGAAGTACCTAGTTAATCAGTTGGAACTAGACTGTTGAGAAGCACAGGATCAGGGTTATGAATTCCATTTCAGTTGGCTCATGATCCTCATTTCCTTTGTTCCCTGGGAGATGTCGGAAGGTGCAACCTTCCCGGATATAGAGCCCTTTGAACCGCTTGTTGTGAAGTACGCTACCATTTGGTATTCAAGTGATATGAACAAATAGTGGCAGTTGGATGTTGTGTTTCATACATATTACCTCTAGCTAAAGAGGGCCATTGAAGCTGAGCCTCGCATGACTCTGAACACCTTATAGAGATTCTGACCCCTGATGAAGTTCAGTGCAGATCGACACTTCATCTACATTACAGTGCAAGAAGATGAACATAAAGAGAAGCTCCAGACATATTATAAACTTACAGAAGAAGAGCTCGAGGAGATCACTAAGGAATGGTCAGTGGACCTCCTTATCCTCGCCAACCCTATAGAGATATCTGATCTTGACATCCCAAAGGACATTCATAAAGAACAGAACATACCCAGAACAAATAAAACTGAAGAGGTCCAATATTTAAGCAACGCCTCAGGAAAGACTGCTTCAGTGTCACCTGACCGAGGGGGTGATGACGAAGTAAAAATTGAACAGAATCTAGGCGAAGTAACACCACCCAGAGACAAGGTTGATCCCCTGAAGAAGAGGATGGTTTCTCCCCCGAAACCTTCTTCCTAAAAGAAATTGAAAACCTCCATGACCAAGATGTAGACTATCCTCACCTCTGATGATTTTGACTTCATCATAGCAGCCCTGAATGATGCTTCACTAGAAATAGTAGAGAAACAAGAAGCCAAGAAGTCGAATTTTGAGGGGTACAGCAGGCCCTTCATTCCAGTCGCGCAGTCTCCACTGCGCCCCTACCTTCAGGAGAAATAGATTTGGGAGATGAGTCGTCCCAAATCCACTGAATAATTGATACAGTCTAAGCTCACCTTCAACGGGCACAAGAAGAAACAGAACGAGCCACCCAGTCCTTGAAGAAAGCGCAAGGCATACTTGTAGAACAACGTAGCACTATAGAATAGGAAAATATTTCTCTCCAAATGAAGTTTGACAAAGAAAAAGAACATATGCAACAAGGAAAAGAGCAGTTGCTCACAGAGAAACTCAAAGTGAAAGAAGCGGTCAGCAGAGCACTTCGCTCTGTGACAGTATTAGAAATAAAGGCAGAGGACAGAGTCACGCATTAAGTATATCAGCTCATTAAATCTATCCAGTAGCTACAACAATGCATAGTAGACTTAGATCTCTGCACAGTGCCTGAGATTCCACAGGATGTAAGGGATCAAAGAGAAGCAACCGCCCAGAGTGCAATTGAAAGGATAAAGGCCCTTGCCATGGAATGCAAGTAGCTGCATAATTGTAGTGCCCAGACGTATGAGAAACTCACCGAGAATCCATAATTGCAGGCACTGGAGTCACAGCTCCAAGGAGAGAAGCAGCAAGCAGAGACAATACAGGCGCAGTTGAAGCCCCTGTCAGTTGTGGAAAGAATGAAATGATCATAGGAGCAGCGCATCGCCCAGCAGCAGATCCACACTATCCAAAGTAGAGTTATGGAAGTAAATCATAGGCTCCAACCTATACAATATAAGGCTTACCAATTGTTTACAGAAGTCAAAGATTGAGGAGCAGAACTGGATCAGGTTGTCAGTGCAACTGAATAGTGCCTAGAGGGACCTGTCAACGATGCAGTCATCCAAGAGTTTGCTGAAAAGGAGGTCGTGGCATAGCAACAAGTCCAAGAAGCTTGAGCCAAGCTTGAGGCTTTTGAAGCAAAACTACCCAGACCAGAGTGACTTGGGATGAGTCATAGGTGAGTGTTGGGGGCATGTTGGCCCTTGACCAAGTTTTGAGGATCCTTGGTCATGTTCGACCTATTTTTGGGACTTCAATAGGCTGTCGAAGGTGGAGTTCAAGACGAAGATGAGATCACGGGATCTTGGCCCCGATTTAGGGATTTTTGGGATTTGGGATTATGTAACGGGTATGGGAATGTCAGACCATGGGCTTACCCATGTTTAGACCTATTTTGTAAAGTATAAATAAGTAGCTAGGCAATGTAAGAAGAGGTCGATAAGCAAAGTGATAGTGATTGCAAAGGATTTATGCATACTATGTGAGACTTGCAGAGCTAAGTGCAAGTGGTTGTAACAGACTGTGGGAAGGCTTTGTGCTAGACCTAGCTCAGGGAAGGAGGATCTGGCGAGGTGCACGCAGATCTCCTGTCCTATGCGGAGTAGGGTTTTTGTGGCTCTGTGCATGTAGATGACTGATTGAAGATAATAAAGAAGAAGAGTTGGTGGATGTAGCCCCAGGGTGGGGGTGAACCACGTACATGTTGTGTTTCTATGCTCTGTGTGATGTGTTCATTTGTTCATATGTTTATTTCCTTAGTGCTTTGATATAGATAGATGAATCTGTGGATGCTTTGTGCTTAATGATTTATATGAATGCTAGATCTGACCTATGTGAATATGCTTAGTGCTTGAATCTGCTCGATCTAATCTCTCTCTTTTATGCTAAGTGCTTAGATACGTTAGATCTGAATGAATGTTGTGATGCTCTGTTTTATCTGCAGAGTGGATAGTGGTTAAATATTGATGAATTGTCGGTGCTAAGTGCTCTGTTAAGTACTATAATCACATATCTGTGTCCCAGCTAAGGTTGCAGACATCTAATTCCTACAACCACCCCTGCCTCTACCTCGGGTGAGACTTCATCTGCTTCGCAGGTGTTGCCGAAAGGGTCGGTAGTTAGGGTTTTGTTGGTGCACTGTTGTAGCGTTGAACCCTGGGTCTGCCCTTGTGCCAACAGAGTCCTGAGGAGAAGAAAATATGTGAACAAAAACATAAAGTAGGGTTCAAAGAAGTTGTTTCAAATTTTTCTTCAGATCTGAAGGATGGAGAGGCATCTGTTGTTTTGTTAAATACCCACACACCAGAGTGTTGTAATCCTTCCCCTTTGGAATTCAAGGATCTCATGGAAAAGATCCAAATTGATTTTGGAGAAGAAAAAAAGGACTTGAGACGATGAAGAACTTGCAAAGTTATGATAATAATGAAATCTATGAGAAATCAACTTATTATTTCTACTGTATTGATGACTTTTGGCATTGTTGTTACAAGTGATAGCAAGTTGCAGGTTCATTTGAAATAAAGACTATTGCCTGAGGCATTTAATCAGGATATGTGGAACAAATCTAGCATTTAGAGGCAGAATATATGGAGGCAGAGCAGATCCAGATTCAAGTAGATAAAGTTGTAGTCAATGAATATTCAAAGTTTCCATATTTTGAGCACAAAAGTAGCAGAGGTTCCTTACATTGAGCAAGTTCCATATTTGAAGGAGCAAATGGAAATTTTAATTCAATCTCTTCTAGATTTAGACTCCAAAACACATTTTTTCCACATTAAGGTTTCTAATCAAAGATTTGAGGTAGGGCATCTTGGTGGTAGTCAGATAATTTTGTTTTAAGATTAACAAGTTGGATTACTGAGAGGGGGGGGGGGGGAATTAGTAATAGAGCAATTTAATCCTTTTTGACCATATAATGCAAGTGTTATATCAATGTATCATTATCATCCAATAATTGCAGAGTAAATAAACAATGAACACATGAGCAATCATACACATACATAGTACACCAGTGTTTTTACATGGAAACCCAAAGTGGGAGAAAACCATAGAATGTTTTTTCTTATATGTTTTGAAGAATTATATTCATTGGAAGCACCAACTTCATTTTTTTTCTAGCTGCAACTGGAAGGAGGCTCCAACTCCCTAGTTTCTCAGGCTACAACCTGAGGGAAGCTCCAACTCCCCAATTCTTTGGCTACAACCCCCTATGTTCTCCGGCTACAACTAGAAGGAGGCTACAACCCCCTATGTTCTCTGGCTACAACAGGAAGGTGGCTACAACAACCTGTCCTTACCCCATCCAAACGCCCTACCGTAGAAGTAGAATGATGGAACCACTGTCACACTATCACTGTGAGATATACCACTGTACAATTGTACCAACCTGTACCACTGACCTGCAGCCAACATGTACAACTTCCCTGCAATCAATTTGTACATGAACTGAACATGTATCAACCAAATACAACAAATACACAACATGTAGTTATGTAGCACGTGTATGTACACGCCCTATCTATTATGCAGCTCGTGTTTGTACGCGACCAAACTTTTATCCAGTCTGTGTATGCCTTATGAAAACTAGGTTTTTCTTTCTTCTGGAAACTTCTAACCCTCTGCAACTTCTTTCACATAGATCTACAACCTGTCACTGTATCCATATTATAACTGTACCTTGTGCATGCATCCTCATACATAACCTTTACCCAACTCATATATATCTCTCTCTAGTCATGTGCCATATAGGTGTGTGTAATCATGAACAAGTATAATAACCCTCACATGATCTAGTCATCAAACCCTTTCTAATATTCATCCTCTCAATACATCAACCACTTCACAAATACAAGCTCTCAACCATGTACCACAAAAACCCTTAGCCATATGCCAAGAAATACAATATGTGCCTCAACTCTAACAAGTATCAATGATAAATATACCAGCACTATATTTCTGTAGATCTGACTTATACAGAAGATCCCATGTAGCCACTAGTCTCTCTAGGGAGAATCCTCAAATCTCCATAACCATTTCTCATGCATAAATCAAAATCCAACTATTCATAGAAATAAGACATACCTTTTAAACCAATGGATAGATTTGATGTATCTGAGCATTGTAGACCTTCGTGGGAGCTTGATCTCAGAATCTGGAACCCCTGCATCTTCATCTTCTCAAGTTTCCATGGCTTTACCCACATGTACACACCCTAATACACTGTCATCCCATGTATGTATGCACCCTAATACATTGTCATCCCGCATATGTATGCACCCTAATACACGGTCAGCCCACATACACCTCATAAATTAGGATTTTTAGTATATGTTGTAATTCCAAAACTTCCATCGTCAACCCTTCGTGCTACCTCATAATTTCCCAACTTCAGATGGATCAATGAGTACTTGCAATAAGCCTTACACAACAAAAGATATTCAATATGTTCAAGTGTGTTTAAATGAGAGAGACTTGCATCTTATTTATACTTTCATCTAGCCTCCCACTTTCCTTATTTTAGGGAGTTCTCCATTAACTTTATTATTTAAATAATTTCTTTTGCAAACACTTTGACTAATTTGACCTTTTGGGGCTTCTAGATGACTCGTGAGGGTTCTCCAATTTCACATGGCCATAACTCTCTAACCGTGAGGAGTTATGTGATGTTCCACATACCAATCATCTTCTCTTTCACATATAATTTCAGATATAAAAACACAGAATGTGGAAGGAGGAGGTGAACCTAGCCATAAAGTTTTACCAAAATCCAAAAAAGTGTTGTAATACAACTCA
>JZKD02S1469140.1:36445-48195 GCA_000966675.3 Picea glauca | reverse complement strand
CAACTAGCTCAAAATAGTTTTCTGGCAATTTTGGTAATTTACTATTTTTAGCAGTTTTCACTTCCGGGGCCATTTTGAGGGCCTAGATTAAGGTTTTTTGGGATCGATCTTCTCAATAATTGCCTAAAACATGATTGAGGCCCAAAAATGAATCTCCTCGATGATACCTTTCCAACGGGCTATCATACGCCTAAAACAGAGATCGTATGCAAAAGTTACAACCCCGGGAAGTTAATGTACTAACTTACCCAAACGGGGCCCACATGACTTTTGGTGCTTCATCTCCTAGGGTTAGGTTTTTGGATGTCTAGGGTTTTTGGAAATCTTGTTTATTGTAAAAATTCCTTTAGAGCCTCATTGCAATGATCTTCTTGCGAATGAGCACAACCGTCACATCTCTTCTCAGAGATAAGCCGCCACCATTCCAGCAAACTTGTTTCCACTGCATTTTACAGTTTCAGCTTATTTCAGTATTGAATAGAAAACCAATTTTACTGTATCTCCATTATTTTTCATTAGGAATCTATTAATAATCCGTATTCATTTCATTCTACTCATAAAATCTGGATCAATGGTATTAGAGCGGTCTGCTCCTTGTCATCTTAATGCATGTCCCCAATGAGGTCAGAGTACAAAGAGTTGGGTCTTGAGCTTGTTTCTCTTGAGGAAAAAAGCTCTCGCATTCCCAAGCGACCTCTCATGGGAGGAAAAAAGAAAGATGATGGGACAGGAGATCCTTTCAAATTGTTGATTGAGGAATCCCTCACGCAACAGAGGAACGAAAATGATAGATAGTTTCACACAAATCCTTTGGTGGCTACCAACAAGCGATGCATCTTCTTCAAGTGGAGGTGCCACCCCCTTCAAGGTACAAATAAACTTCGATATTCCTATATTTGAAGGTCAGATAGATGAAGATGTTGTAGACAAGTGGTTGAATCTGCTAGAAGGGTATTTTTCTGTCCATAATTTCTTGAATAGAGAAAAGATTACTTTTGCGCTCCTCAAAGTCGTCCCCCATGTCAAAGATTGGTGGGAAACGTTCTGTGAGCAAAAGGAAACAGAGGAAACATCATTATTTACAATCACAGCCACCTGGGATTCCTTCAGGAATGCTATTAAGGAACAATACTACCCTATTAGAAGTTATGATGACTTATATACCAAATGGACCACACTGCGGCAAAAAAGAGACCAAGCAGTGCTAGATTTCACAAATATCTTCCATACCTTGTGCACCAAGATGGGTATCAAATATTCAGAGAGACATTTGGTGCTCAAGTATCACGGTGCTCTGCATAGATACATCCAGACCGAAATGAAATTTCTAGACATCTCATTCTTGGGCGCGGCCTACCAATATGTCGTCAAAATCGAGCAGAAGCTCAAACAAAAGACGCGGCAATTTGGGCCTGGGAACCCCTCACAAAAAAAGACAGGAAAGGGTGGCCCCAACCCACAGAACAAAGGTTAGAGAAAATATGGACAGTATCAGGACAACCAGTCCAATCCGCAAGAAACGAAGGACACTGGAAAGACAAAGAAAGATACCGGAAAATGGTGCGACTTCCACAAGAGACCTTGGAATAACACTGTTTATTGTCGCTCAAAGAAATCGTTGGTGGCCGAAGTGAAAGCCTATGAATCAAATGTGAAGTCTGACTCTGAGCCAGAACCAAAAAGGGGAAGACGGATCATTGACGTAGAACCCAGTGCCATCGTTGCTACCACCAAGCTCCAGCCAGGTGAACCAGACGATCCAAAAGAAGGAGAGTGCCTCTTCCATTCACAAATGTGGGTAAAAGGAACCTCATTGCACTTCATCGTTGATAGAGGTAGCCAGAAGAACCTCATCTCTGTAGAGGTTGTCAAGCGGTTGGCCCTGGCCACAACGCCTCACCCACAACCCTACACCATTGGATGGCTCCACCAAGGAAGCAATCTCCACGTCATCCAAGAGTGTCGACTGTCATACGACATCAAGCCCTTCAAAGACGAGGTATTGTGTGATGTTTCTCCTCTCAAAGTTTGTGATGTTCTTTTGGGCCAACCTTATTTATGGAAACGTCATGCTGTATATGAATCTAGGCCTCATAGTGTTATTATTACTTTAAACATGAAATTGTATAGGATACCTGAGGCAGCCCCACCTAGTGCTATTTCCTTAATCTCTATTAAGCAATGAAGGAAGGTCATCTCTCAAACGGGGAAGTTTGTCTTCTTCGCGATTCACTCTCAAAATAAATGAAAGATCACAACCACATCCATGGTCTCTGTGACCGACCTCTCCACACAGCAAAAGCAAGTAGATAAGGTCATGGAAGAATACTTGGATATCTTCTCCTCACCTACCGGGGTACCTCTGCACTGTCATGTCAAGCACCCCATCGATTTGACCCTTGGTGCATCGCTTCCCAATGGGCTAGTCTATTGTCGATCTTTGTCAGAGAATGCGGAGATCAAGCGACAAATCCAAGAACTACTCCACAAGGGGCACATATGTCCCATATCATCACCTTGCGAGAGCCCAATCATGCTGGTACAAAAGAAAGATGGAACATGGCGACTCTGCATTGATTACTGGGCTCTTAATAAAATCACAATCAGAAACCGATACCCTATTCCTAGAATCAACAACCTCCTTGATCAACTCGCGGGAGCTAAATACTTCAGTAAGATTGATCTGAAGTCTAACTACCACCAGGTCCCGATAGAACAGACAGATGTATGGAAGACCGCCTTCAAGTCAAAGGAAGGACTTTTTGAATGGTTGGTCATGCCCTTTGGTTTGAAAAATGCTCCAGCCACTTTCATGAAGATGATGGATGATATCCTAGGACCATTCACCAATAATTTTGTAGTGGTGTATCTGGATGACATTCTCATTTACAGCAAGACTTGGGCTGAACACTTGCAGCATATTCAGCAGGCTTTGCACACCCTGCGGCAGCACAAGCTATACACCAACTTGGAAAAATGCTCCTTCGGCATGGATAGGGTCCAGTACCTAGGCTACATCATTGATCAACATGGTGTACATGTGGATCCAGCTAAGATCCAAGTCATCCGTGACTGGCCAGCCCCAACCACACTCACTGAGCTTCGGAGCTTCTTGGGCCTTGCCAATTTCTACCACAGGTTTGTGTTGGGATTCTCCCATATTGCATAGGCCCTTAGCCAAATCACCAGGGGTGGTGGTAAGGCAAAATTTGCGTGGGGTTGGTCCCAACAACAAGTGTTTGATGATTTAAAGCAGTGCTTGTGTTCATCCCTAGTACTTTCACTACTAGACCTGCAACATCCCTTTGAGATCAAGACAAATGCTTTAGATTATGTTGTGGGTGTCGTTCTCACTCAGCACGGCCACCTTGTGGCCTATCATAGTGAGACACTATCCGATGTTGTCCGTAAGTACCCTACTTACGACAAATAAATGTACTCCATTGTGAAAGCCTGTCGCCAGTGGAGAAATTACATTATTGGGAAGGAGACAGTCATCCACACTTATCATAAGCCATTGCAGTTTATGCAGACTCAAGGAAAATTGCAGAATGACCTCCATCAAAAGTGGTCCACATACTTGCAACAATTCCACCTCAACATCAAGTATAAAACAAGAAGCACCAATCGCGTCGTTGATTGCCTCAGCAGACCACCAGTCGCGACACTCACTACAGTGCTAGACTCTTACAGCCATGAGACCTCTGGATGGGCCCAACTCTATGAGACAGACCCAGACTTCGCCACCACCTACCAAATGTTGGGTGCAAACATAATTGTTGATAATTTCTATCTTCAGGATGGGTTGTTGTGTCGTCTAGGCCATATCTGTGTTCCATCAAGTGAGCGAGCGAAGCTGATCTGGGAAGCCCACTACAGTCAGGTGGTAGGACACTTCATATTCGAAAAGACAATGGCGATGCTACAGAAACATTTCTACTGGCCGAAACTCCAACATGAGGTCAACAAGTATATCAGGTCCTGCACTTCTTGTGTTATTTCCAAACCAACCACTAAGAAACAGGGCCTGTACACCCCTCTTCCTACTCCTGACAAGCCATGGGAATCCGTCTCAATGGACTACATGTTAGGCCTCCCGTCCACCAAGTGGGGAAATGACTGTGTTTTTGTGGTTGTTGACCGCTTTTCTAAGATGGTGATTCTGGTTGCCTGCAAGAAGAGCATCACAGCAGAGGCCATTGCCAAGATCTTCTTTGAATCGGTCTGGGTACATTTTGGACTCCCACAAACCATTGTCTCAGATAGGGACAGTCGATTTCTCAGCACATTCTGGTCAAGCCTCTGGTCACTGCTGGACACCAAGCTAACTAAATCCATGGCCTTCCACCCCCAGATAGATGGCCAAACCGAGGTCGTAAATCAAATGGTTGTGCATATCCTTCGCATGTATAATTCCAAGCACCATTGCACATGGGATGAGAGCCTTCCCTATGTCTAGCATAGCTACAACTGAGCCCTGCATAGCTCAACCGACCACAACCCCTTTCAGGTGGGGTTGGGATTCCAACCATTAGGTCCCATAGATGTTGCACTGCCCCTTGCAGTCATCTCGGTCGACTCATCTCCTATTCCAACTGAAGCTGACAAAGCCACCCAGTTCATTGAGCGGATCTAGCACATCTACCAATAGGTTCAAGATATCCTACAGAAGTCCAATGACAAGTACAAATAGCACCATGATCAACATCGGGTGCCACATAAGTTTCAGGTGGGAGACAAAGTTTGGTTGCACTTGCAGAAAGAACACCTTACAGGACCCCATAAGAAGCTTCGCCCACTCCGTTATGGGTCGTACAACATCACCAAGGCCATGGGGGATAATGCTTTTGAGCTCAACATTCCTCCTTTCCTTGGCATGCACCCAGTGTTCAACGTGGATCTCCTTCACCCTTATTTCCCACCATTATTGGACACCTCAGACGTAGCAGAATAACTGAAACCCACAGAGCTCAACCTCAATTGCATCCAACAGGCATCCAACGATCATATTGTGGACACACAGATCAAGGGAACTCAACAACAAAGGATCCAACTTTATCGAGTCGTTAAAGCAGGGTAGCTCCTGCACCAAAGCAAGTGGCTCACCCGGGGCCAAATTCAGCAGAAATTTCCTCATCTGATGGGGGAGATCAACGCAATGGATACCATTGCTTCCTAAGGAGGGAGGATTAATCCAGATGAATATCGGTGGCCACCCACCTTTTCCAACTTGCTCAAAACAGTTTTCTGGCAATTTTGGCAATTTACTATTTTTAGCAGTTTTCACTTCCGGGGCCATTTTGAGGCCCTAGATGAAGGTTTTTCAGGATAGAGCTTCTCAATGTTAGCCTACAACATACTTGAGGCCCCAAAATGAATCTCCTCGATGATACCTTTCCAATGGGCTATCATACGCCTAAAACAGAGATCATATGCAAAAGTTACAACCCCGGGAAGTGAATGTACTAACTTACCCAAACAGGGCCCACATGACTTTTGGCACTTCATCTCCTAGGGTTAGGTTTTTGGATGTATATGGTTTTTGTCATTTCTTTTTATTGTAAAAGGGCCTTTAGAGCCTCATTGTAATGATCTTCTTGTGAATGAGCACAGTCGTCACATCTTTTCTCAGAGATAAGCCACCACCATTCCAGCAAGCATGTTTTCGCTGCATTTTACAGTTTCAGCTTATTTCAGTATTGAATAGAAAACCAGTTTTACTGTATCTTTGTTATTTTGTGTTAAGAATCTGTTAATAATATGTATTCATTTCGTTATGCTCATAAAATCTGGATCAGCTTTAGGGTTTTGTATTTTGTTAATTGCATTTTTTTTAAATAAATTGGTCCTAAATCATTGAAATTTTCAAACATTTGGATCCACTCTCATGCAACACCTATTTTTCCCCTTACATTTTTTGTGTATTTGGCACATAGTTTATAGCATTTTTTTATTTAGTTTTCTTTGTTTTTTGGATGTTATTCATATGGCAGAGGGAATTTCCCATAGAAAAATAGACATGTCGAATCTTGTTAAGATGGAGAAAAAGATTTTTTAAACAAAGAAAGGAATGTTCAATCTCAATATACACATTTACAAATCATATCCATGTGGTGAGAAAATAGTGTAATAACCCACTCAAAATATGAGGAAATGTTTTCTCAAGTTTGATAGGTGCAAGCCATCAATATATACATGCACACTCTATAGATATAACTATTGACACAACTTTCTACAAAAAATTGTTTCCATTGACATAACAACAACAACAAACAATTGTGTATGAGACATTCTTCACGATTTATTTTGGAACAAATATTGGCCATATTCTTATAAGAAATGTGTTTTATGGTATTATTTATATTCTAAGATAAGGTCTTAAATGGTCACAAATTTGACACATATCCTGTTAAATTAACCAAATCAAGAACATGCAAATGGGAATGTAAAAGTGATTCATGGAAGGAAAGATATGATATGGCAAGAGTCGCGATTGAAGTAAGAACTCATGATTAAGTAGTCGATGGAGTATTGTTTGAGAAAATACATTGAGTTGGAGAACATGTTTTTGTTTGAGAAATGACATTGAGTTGGAGAACATGTTTTGGGAAGAAGATGATTGACCCCACTCTCCACTTTAAAATAGTGAGGGAGGTGATTATTTAGTTTCTTACAAAAGAGGAAGAGTATTATGTGGAACAATATCCAACATAGCATCTTTAGATGTTATATTTTTTAATATCACATAGATAATAATTACAAGTTAAGTCCATCTATAATTGAGATGGGGCACTACCATCCAAACACCCCAACAAGTGTAAAAACCTTGTGATAGGTTGTTGTCCTTCTCATAACACAATATTTAATCACAAGATAATGTAAATCCTAATACAAATCTTATACAATTTTAGCATAATAGATACCTTAATCTTGATTACTTCAAGGAAAATATGAATTCATTTTTTTATAACGTTTCACATAAAAATAAATAATAATAAAGAATTGTAAATTGGATAGAGGGCATGTTATTAAGTAGGAACCATTTAATTTTGTTTAGTGATTATGTGCTCTAGAGTAGAGACGTGAATTAGACTAAAATTACCCATGTATGTATTGTTGTTTTATCATTCAACATCGATCATTGATTCATTCTCAAACAGATCTAGCATGAGACCCTCTCAATCATCTCAAGAAAAACATTGAACATTGAAACTAAGACCATATATTCAAGGAAAACATTGGCCAATCAATCAATCATTGATCCAGACCCAAGGGATCTTCATAAATGTTCTGCAACATCAAAGTAGATACATGTTTGATCTCCAATATTCTCCCCATGTGATCCATCCCCATTGTAAATGGCATTGCCTAATCTATTGAAAGAATCAATGGGAAAGCCAATTAGTTGTGCATGATCCTTGCTTTGCAGTTTAATAGATATATGTTGTTACAAAGAATCCACTAACCATAAATAGTTTTTTCTATATATCTACATTCTTTGTTAGTATCAATTACATTTTGAAAATAGAGAAAAAAATCTCTAATAAATAGATTTTTTAGTCCATGTGTACAACATGACACTTACATTGAACCAACAAGCTTATGTGATGCCTTCCTTTCCTGAGTACTTATACTTAGGAATTGAAAATAGTGATCACCAAACATTTGAAATAGTAACTCAAGAGCGAACATGTCACCATAAACACAAGTACACTCTCTCTATTGTTGTGCAAGATCCAATCTTGCCTTCAATCTATAATCTTAGGATTTAATAGAGTTTACAAAGGTGAAAGGGAAGCACTACACTAGCTAAGAAAGAGTGAACATGAAAAGAATCTTTGTCACGTGGTAATATTGAGAAAAAGAGAGAATAGCAACATGGGTGCTAATCTACATATGTCACTTGCCATTCACAAACAAAGTCTTTTTTTCCTTCTTGATATCTCTAGTTAGGTTATGGGATGCCTGACTTGGCTTGGAGATTAGGGTGTTCCACTTCCTAATTGATCGTCTATTCCATTGGGAAATCCACTACTTTCTTGAGGGATGGAGTGGAAGGACGTCATGGTAGTTAAAGTTCTTTTAGGTGTAACGAAAAGATAGGATGAAACTAATACCTTCTATTCCAATTAACAATTATATTGTCTTACCTTTATGAGTCTAAAGATAAGACAATAAAATTGTTAACAATTTTATTGTGTTATCTTTATGAGTTTAAATCTTGTCATTATGTACATATACTCTTGTAAGTGCACTATGCACAGATTCTTTCTTTTATTTGTATCCTGCTTTGAACACTTAAATAATGTGATTTTTATTTTATAATGGAATAGAAATTGAGATTTTATTTTTCTTGAAAAAAAAAATATTTGAACAAAATAGAAATCGACTATCACATAAAAGAAAGAAATTTGATATATATACTTAATATAAAAACTATTATATAAAAAAAAAAAATTACTAAATTTAAACATAAATAAAAATATTATCCATATCATAAAAAAAAACTATGAATGATCTAATGAACCATCAAAATATACATCATATGCATGGCTTAATCTTTATGCGTGACTTAATCTTTGAGATAAATATATAACTACTTGCAAGATTATACCCATTATAATATATTCATAAACCAAATTGTTCCTAACACTCTCTCTGGTGGGAAAGTCATTCATATTAGATGGAGCAATAGAGAGTTAGGAGTACCTTTTCCCAAGCACATGTATGTGACTATATTCATAGTCTAAATGCACTAGGTGACAAATAGATTCCAGTATTCCTTTAAGTGAATGTCATGAACCTTTTGTAAAGGCATGTCACTTGGTAACTCAATGTCTATCTCGACAAAATAATGAGAACCAAATGTGTAAGCTCTAGCTGAATCAATATTGCATACCTTTTCACTATAAGCTTCACTGTATAAGCTTTCCAGCTGTAAATTCATTCAAGTGAAAGACAATATGCACACAGCACAAGAGCTTTCAGCAGTGTATGGACTGCAACTTGACAGATGCACGCAAAGCACAAGATGCTATGGGGCCCGTAAAAGCTGGACCTGGTTTTGGATTTTTTCATGAATTTTATTGGTCTTCATCGGGCTTCCAATTGCAAGATTTTTACAAATAAGACTGGCATCAAGAAGTGCTTGTTTTGCTGCACTATTACCAAACTTGGCGTGTTTGAGATAACCTTACGAAAACCCATATTTGACATGTGGATAAGAAATCCACATGTTATTATTGAGAGACACCAAAATACGGTCAAAATTTGTTATAGGTAATTACACGTTAGATGCTTATAAGTATATACGGTCAATTTTTTGTCAAAATTTGTTGTAGGTACTTACACGTTAGAGGCTTATAAGTATATACTACCTAGGTTAATAACTATAATTCATGGCTTCAGTCTTCAGTCTTCAAGGAACTAGGTAGGGGCACAGTAGTGAGGTTGATGACACCTGGATAGTGTTAGTTGAGGGAGTAAATGGACACCCAAATTACAAATTACAAAGTTCTAGCTTGGGTCTTCTTAGCTTTCGTCCAACTTTACTCTGTGAGTGTGATTTCCAAGTCTTCTACTGGTCATGACTGGAGCTTTGAGATTGGATCTGCTTAACATAAAATTTATGACAGTCAAATTTACACAATATACAAAATCTATCTATCTATAATCTATTTTTTTTAAGGTCACGGCCAAGCCAGCACACCAAATTGGTGTATGAGACGCCCTTGTTTGTGGGACAAGGTACCCCAAATTTACACAATATACAAAATATTTTGACATTTATGATTTTGGGTAAAACTTGAAGTGAGAGGCTTGAAAATAATTTAACCGTCATCATTTTTTCTCTTGACTTTCAAATTCCAGGCCTGCTTACGATGAATGTATTCTAAACTTTCTAGGGTTTTTTTTTTTCATTTTTTTTACAAGTTTTATTTAAAAATCGAAGTGGTTCATCGTACATATTTTGGATGTTCTCGTGTTTTTAGGGAACTATATGGATATAAACACTGTGAAATTATTATTTTACCATCAATGATGTTGCCAAATTCCAATAATAATCCCCTAAAAAATCACAAACATAAAATGTTTAAACTAGTGTTACACTAACTCATCTCAGTGCTCTTCTCCTTGGTTCTTCCCATGCACTAAAATCTTATTAATGAATGCCAAAAAAATGGCTCTTTATCTCCATACAATGAAATCTTATTAATGAATGTCATACAAATGGCTTTTTATCTCCAAGACATATTGCCATTGATTCGGGGGATCAAATTTTGCTCAAAATTCAAAGTGCTCAGAATCACTTCAAATCGAACGGGAGCGTAGGTCTCGTTGTCACGAACCCAACGCAACTCGTTTGGGTTCAAACGAACGTCGGATGAGAGAGATATTGCATTCTGTTCAAAACGACAAACAGACAAAAAAAATGTACTGACTATACAGTCCGTACGGATGCTGACGTGGCAGACCGTACGACACGTGGTAGACCGTACAACACATGGAAGATGTGTTGGCAGTCGTGTGGATGAGTCGGCGTATGACATGTGGCTTGTTTGTGGCGAATGGGATAGCGACACGTGGCCCAATCAATGGCTGCCACGTGTCATCTAAACATTGGTTAAAACTTGTGTAGTTGGCAGGAATCGACCCCGTGACCTCCGGGCAGGGGTAACATTTTGGGAAGGGCCGCCCAACCGACGCGCCCACAAGTGTTTCTTATTATGTATATGTGAAACAATGTATTTAAATTACAATGTGTTTTGGAATGGGAGTGGACAGGGCTGGGGCTAAGCCCCAGCCCCCGTCCATATGTATATATATATGTGACTACCCATGCGCGGTTCCAACAAAGCCATAACACATATAACCGATGGACCATACACATATGACCGGTGGTCAATGTATAGAGTGGGAGTTGTATTACCAACGGTTGAAACCGCACCGACAATTGTCGCTCTATCATTTGTTTCGGGACTTGGCCCTTTTTATATGCACGCGAGGTCATGTGGTGACCCATGTGCCCACGGGCCTTGGCGATTAAGGGCTAGCACGTAACCGTCCTACAGTTCGCACCATTTGTGTGGTTGCACCCAGTACTGAGTTTTAACACATAAATGCACGTGGGGGCTAGGTTGAGGAGCAAGAGGTGCATTTTGGTGATCCAGAGACAACAAGTTTGAAGGGGAACTTCTAGGAAGCCTATCTTCTTCAATTTTTGGCCAAACGAGGTGCCGAAAAATCCCAGATAGGGGTTTTTGGATGTTTTGAAGCCATTGGAGCCATCTATTTGGAATTTTGAGCATTGTAAAGCACATATTTGAGCACTTTGAGCAAATAATACAAAAGATCCATTGGAAGCTGGACTAGGAGATGTAGCCCAAGAGAGGGGTGAACTCCTTTATCATTTGTTGTGTTATGTGTTTTCTATTCACTGTTATTTTTTGTTGTTTATATGCATCTTGAATGCGTAATTTCTATAAAATTGTGTTTGCAAAATTGATCCATTTGCATTTGAACACATGAATTAAAACTTGCAAATATTTTCAAGAATACAAGTCTTCTTCATTTTTAAATCAAGTTGGTATCAGAGCTTAGGTTTTTGAAGACTTGATTATTTTCAAGTGTTTTATTTTCTGATGCTCACAAGGTTGAAACTCACAAGAGGAGAAGGTCAACTTGTAGAGCCAAGTTCTCATCCTTCAAGAAGGAAGATTATATCATCACCACAAGCTTCAAGGAGACAT
>JZKD02S1469129.1:0-10848 GCA_000966675.3 Picea glauca | reverse complement strand
AAATCCATTGTCTTGGAGACACCCCCCCATTTCCCCATTTGACTCAATCTGCATACGAGGAATCCCTCTTGAACAGTCAAATAAATGAGCTAAGTAAGGGTGAGAAGGCCAATAGCAGTCCCAATAAATACAATCTCAGATCTAATAAGAAAGAAGGGAAGTCTAACGTCCATGATTATCCTTCTAGAGCAGAGAAGCCTGCCAAAGATGCAACAAACAACAGCAAAGAAAAGAAAGATCGGAACCCCTCATCGATACCCAAAGATGTTGTCCTGGAACTGAGAGAAGTTTTGAAGTCCCTTTCCTCTTTCAACTTTGAGCATGAAATTCAAAAGATCAGAATCCATGTGCCCCTGTCAGAGCTATTCAAGCATGAAGATTTCAAAAAATCCCTCTTTAAGTTGTTGCAGTCTGAACTACCTTTCCATACCACAGACTCGGTAAATCTCCAAGATGAAAAGCTAACAGTCATCTTAGGTCATGTGGTAGAAGATAGATATGATTCATCCCCTCCCTTCTATACATCATTGAACATACATGATAAGGTGTTGCATAACTATTTGATGGATTTAGGGGCATCTCATAATCTTATGCCCAAAATTGTAATGAAAGAACTCGGGTTAGAAATCAAAAAATCCTATCATAATTTATATTCATTTAATTCAAGGAGAGTGCAATGTCTTGGGGTCATCAAATATCTGGTCGTGACCTTATTTCTGCTGCCCATGAAAAGTGTGGTCATGGATATCGTGGTGACTGATGTTCCTCCCAATTTCAGCATGTTATTGTCAAAATCTTGGATAAAAATACTTGGGGGAACTTTGCAGATGAACCTCACATATGCTACCATTCCAGTGTTTGGGTGGGGAGCATAGGAGACTATACAAAGAAGCTCAGTTAACCTACATTATTAGTGATGAAGCAGATCCCACCAATCATCCTATCTTTGCACTCGACACTGATTTGGGATCTAGTTTGTTACAGCTCACTGATACTTCTGAAGCTCCTCTTGAAATCAGAAAGCAAACCACTTCTTTTTGCGAAACACCTCCCCCAACAACTTCTATGTGGAAGATGTTCTTCGACGGAGCCTCTTCTAGGGAAGGTGTTGGCATCGGAGTGGTTTTTGTGTCACCCTATCAAGAGGCCATACCTTTTTCCTATAAACTAGAATTTGAAGCTACCAACAATGTGGCAGAGTATGAGGCTCTTGTTTTGGGATTAAGGGTTGTGAAAGACATGGGGATTGAAGAACTATAAGTATTTGGAGATGTTGAACTAATTTTCCATCAGGTCAAAAATGTTTATCAAGCCAAGCACCCTAGGCTAAATACTTAGAGGAATGAGGTGTGGGACCTAATTGACAATTTCCTCTTAGCTTTCAACATTTCATTTATTCCAAGAGAGGAAAATACTATGGTTGATTCTTTGGCCGTCTCAGTGAGCCAGTTTGGGATCCCACTACCACCTAAGCTCAGGTATGATGTTGAGATTAGATATAGGCCTTCTGTACCTGACAATATCAAGCATTGGAAGGTGTTCGAGGATGATCTTGAAATTAGAAGATTTCTTGAGTCGGTTGATGAGTTCTCTTCATTACATATTGATCAGGACCATGATGTCGAAGGCAACCCTCCCCCGGAGTACTTTTTAATAAAATTGCTAATCACCATATTGTTCAGTTGCCTAGCAATCGCATTCCGAAGGGACTAGTTCCATTAGAAATAATTTTTGATGGGACGATGTGGTAGTAAATTTTAAGGGTCCAGCAGAGGATGTTGATGTAGCCGAGTGAAATATTGGTACAAAGGAGGATCCAAAGTTCATAAAGTTATCTAGCATCCTGTCAAGGGAGCAGAGAGTTGAGTATGTTGAGCTATTAAAAGAATTTTTTGATGTGTTTACATGGACCTATAAAGACCTCAGGACATAAGACACAGTCGTCATCGAGCATAAGATCCCATTGACAGAGGAGTCCAAACCATTTAGGCATAAATTAGGATCAATAAATCCTATTCTGTTGCCTATTATGGAAAAGGAGGTAAAGAAGTTGTTGGACGCCCAAATCATTGTCCCTTTGAGATATTCTGAGTGGGTAGCCAACCTGGTCCCAGTGAGAAAGAAGAATGGATAAATCATACTATGTGTTGATTTCAGAAATCTGAACAAGATCTCTAAGAAGGACAATTACCCGCTGCCTAAGATGGAACACATATTGCAAAGAGTGACTAGTGCATCTAGGATTTCCATGATTGATGGTTTTTCTGGCTACAATCAGATCTTTGTCCTGCCTAAAGACAAAGAAAAGACAGCCTTCACCACTCCTTGGGGCACATTCATGTATGCCAAAATGCCCTTTGGATTGATGAATGCAGGGGCAACCTTCCAGCGAGCCATGGACATCGCCTTCGTTGGAGAAAGAGATAAATTTGCGATCATTTATCTGGATGACATAACAGTGTTCTCCAAATCTGATAAAGAACATTGTCGACATCTGAGAAAGGTCTTCTCAAAATGCAGAAGGTTTGGTCTCTCCCTAAATCTAAAGAAGTCCTTATTTTCCATGCAGGAAGGAAATTTTTTGGGACACATTGTGTCAGTTGAGGGGGTCAGGATTGATCCAAGCAGAGTAGAATTTATTCAATCCCTAACACTTCCCAGATTAAAGAAAGAAGTTCATTCCTTCCTGGGAAAAATCAATTTTCTGAGAAGGTTTGTTTCAAATTTTGTTGAATTGATGAAGCATATCACAGCCATGCTTAGGAAAGGGAATGAAGTAAGATGGATTGTTGAGTCCAGAGGATCCTTCAACCAAAGCAAGAAGGCACTGACTAAAACACCTGTGCTTATCAGTCCTGATTATTCCAAGGATTTTCTTATCTTCTCCTTTGCCTCTTTTGATACAGTGGTAGTTGTTTTACTACAGAAAAATGTTGAAGGGTTGGAGTATCCCATTTCCTTTTTTAGTAAAGCGTTGAGGGATGTCGAGGTAAAATATAATATCATTGAGAAACAGGCCTATGCCCTGGTGAAAGATCTCAAAGATTTCAGAGTCTATGTTCTACATTCAAAGATCACTGCATGTGTTCCTTTGGTTTCTGTGAAGGACATTCTCATTCAGCCTGACATAGATGGGAGAAGGAGCAAGTGGATTGCCAAAATCCTCGAATTTGACCTGGAAATAAAACCCACCAAACTATTCAAGGGATAGGGTTTAGCCAAGTTGTTGGTTGAATCTAATTGTGAAGCTTTGGGGGTTAACTTCATCAACGTTTGTTCAGAAAATCAACAATCTGAAGTGGTCGATAAAATCCCTCAGAACAACCCTCCATTAGCAGGATGTGCCTGGTACAAAGATATTATATTTTTCCTACAGGAGTTGCAACCTCCAGATGGTATGGGAAAAAGCAAGGCAAGAGATTTAAAGCTCAAAGCGATTAGGTATTGTATTGGAAATACCCTCTAGGAGTGATTCTGAGATGTCTAGACCCACAAGAGGCCCAAAGGATTATATTTGATTTCCATGACAGCCTTTGTGGGGGACATCATTTCTAGAAAACCACAGCCTATAAAATTCTCAGGGCTAGGTACTATTGGCCTACTCTATTCACTGATGTCTGTGCAAAAATCAGGGCTTGTATCAAATGTCAGAAATTCTCCGGGAAGCAGCAACTCAAGTCTCTGCCATTGAAGCATGTAGTAGCTTCAGGTCCCTTTCAGCAGTGGGGCCTAGACTTTATTGGGGACATTCATCCTCCTTCAAGTGGTCAGTACAGGTGGATCCTAACTGCAACATATTATTTCACCAAGTGGATAGAATCTATCCCCACAAGGAACGCTTCTCATAAAGTGATCATTGGTTTTCTTGAAGATATTATGGCAAGGTTCGGTTGTCCAAACAGAATTGTATCTGATAATGCTGCTTCTTGCAAAGATGAACCATTGATCAAGTTTTGTGAGCAGTTCGGCATTGCATTGATCCACTCTACCCCTTACTATCCCCAAGGCAATGGAATGGTAGAATCCTCTAACAAAATCCTTATAAAGATTATCTGAAGAATGTTGGAGGACAAAAAGAAATCATGGGATTCGAAGCTTAAATTTTCTCTGTGGGTTGATAGAGTGACAACAAAGAGATCCCTGGGAATCTCTCTGTTCCAACTTGTATATGGGACTGAAGCAGTTTTCCCTTCTCAGCTTGCCCTGCCTGTAGCGAAATTCTTCCAAGACTGCCAAGAAGAGCCTGATGACATGATCAGGAGAATTCATCAGCTGGTAGAAGTAAAGCAGACTAGAGAGCAGGTGATGGGCAGAGCGCATGACCGTCAGCAGAAAATCAAGCAGGCATTTGACAGGAAAGGAAATAAAGAGGATTTTCAGCCAGGAGATCTAGTACTCAAATGGGATGCGCCTAGACAGGACAAGGGCAAGCATGGAAAATTTCAATCCCTTTGGATCGAGCCCTTCAAAATCTCTGAGAGGTTCCCAAATAACACTTATAGATTGCAGAATTTAGAGGGAGACGAAGTCTTTGGTGGCTCTGTAAATGGGCACTTCCTGAAAATGTTTTTTGTTTAAAGTCGCAATCGGCGCCCCACCATTGTAAATACCATCTTTGTTTTACGTTTATTTTGTTTTTGATAGGAGACTCCATAACCCAAAGCAAAGACATTGGAGTTGCGTGTTCTTGGCAGCTCGCATGGAGCATGCCATCCCCTGTGGAGCCAATGTTAGCTTATAAACTTGTCAAGGTCTTGTGAGTTGTGGTTTCTACCCAGGTCTGTAATTTTGTCTATCTCTCCTCCTTTTGCACACCTAATTGTAGGTTTTTCCTCTCGGCTTGTAGTTTTCCTTCTGTTAGCCTTCATCTGTTTGATAGACCTATTTTTCCTTAGCATCTTGCCTGAGAAGTATTGGATCTAAGCCTTTCTGTTTTCCCTAAAGACGATCTCTTTTCTCTTTACCTTTATCACGAGTCCGCGAAACACGAAATCGCGACACGCCTAAGAGTTAAGCCCACGATCACAAGGTGGGGTCATATGGAAAGTGGAGCCAAAAGAAAGATAAGCACCCATTCAAGCAGTGGGCGGCTATAGTTGTTTAAGGAAACGATCGTGGTTGTCAAGTCCTAATAAAGTCTGATCGTTGATCCAGGTGGACCGTTTCGCGATTTCGAGCATCGGGATATTTGGAGTCAAGGGGAGTGAAAACTCTCGAAATGCGAAATCCTAATATTTCATATGTATAAGCACAAGGTCACAACCCCCGGTCATATGGGGCAGGGGAATGGAGTCGCGCAAAAGATCAAAGCGCCCGAGTTGGTCACAGAGAAGGATCCTTATGGCCTCGAGGCGCCAATTTTGACTCGAAGGAGTTGTGAGCTCACCTGGAGCATTCATGGGTGTCAGGCATCGTCCTAATCCCAATAAAATCAATTAATGAAAGTGGGAAAGGTAGTTGAAACCTCGTTTCACCACATAAATGGAAAGCATGGAAAATATGGCCATGGAGGGCAAACTGTCAGCCGAAAGTTCCATGTCATGAATTTTCTTGTGAAGCCCATATTGATCTGATCTTGCGTCTGTCAGAAGAATGCGAGGGCAGCCTAAGAGAAGAAGATGTAGACGCAAAGCTTTGATTGTAGTAGCCAGGTCACACTCCCGGTGATGGAGAGACGTTCTGAGTATAAATACTCAGTTTTGATATTTTGTTATGGTCGATGGTAGAGCAAAGCTCCCGTATTGTAAAGTCTTAATGAAGCTTATGGTTTTCTGGCTATGTATCTGTATTTGAGAATTCTTGTTTAATGACAGTCAGCTTTCTTACTCCCTCTTGTTTCCTTCTGATGCTGAAAGAGTTCATGATTGACTTAATTGCTTGAATTATTGTGACTGCATTATGATGGATGTTCGATTGTAGTGTTGTTATAATTCCTTTCAGTTTCTTTATGATTTGAACTCAAGAAGATCTTGAGTTTAAGTTTTTCTTCTTTCGACTGCTGGAAGACTCGATGTCCACGACAGACCTCTACATCCTTCTCATCGAAGTATTCCTTCTACTCACCCTCACTACAACCTACTGACTGAAGTTAAACTAAGACCTCATCTTTTTGTGCACATCAGTCCAGTTTTCTGAGTTGAGACGATATTTTCTTGAGATTGCACCCATTTTACTTTTTATAACCAACCCGTGACATAAATTTTGATGGGTATCAGGCTTACCTCTGCCGCAATCTAGAGGTGACTTTTGGTGCTAACAGGGTAGTCAAAGGATTGTTGAGCAGAGAAGGGGCACACTTCCTGGGGTGGGACAGGCATGTGGGAAATGAGAGGTTGCAGGCTAGTTGCAGAAGGGTCACCTTAACCTGAGATTGTTTGTTGTTGATGTACCTTAGTCTAGCCTAGGATGCCTTCTCTGGTGGAGTTCTAGTCTCAGCTCGAGGGTGACATGTTGCTGAAATTTTATGAGCAGCAGAGTCTATGGCTGGGAGGAATGTCTAATTTATGCACGAAATTGGTGAATTATCATTAAAAAGATAAGTATTCTTTTATATGAATTTATGTGCCAATTACTGTGTGTATGTTATGTTAAATTTTGTATGCTTAAAATGTATGAATGTTATGCATGAATTAGTATACGGCTTGCATTGCTCATATTGTAGCATATGCAAGGCATCTTAAGTATTAGAGCTAATCCTTGAGTTTGTTGGCAAGGAGATTACAGTATATTGTGATATCAGAACTGAAATGAGTAGAATTCAAAGGAAATTGAAAATGCAGTTGTGTCAGAAGATGGGATTTTGTGTGACGTGGCCCAGCTTGGGGTTGGGGACATTACATAAATCAAGGCCTCGATTTTTAAAAGTTTGATTTCAAGATTTTCTTTTAAGTCAAAGTTCGAACACTTTTGAATATTTTCCCCTTCACCTTTAAAACTTGCCTTCAAGCCCGATTGTCAAATCGGGCACCATTTTCTCTCCTAGTTGCTAAGTTCCTTCTCGATTTGGAAATTGGACTCGATTTCCTAGTCGGGGTCCTAGCTATTAAATTACAAATTCAAGTTTGTTTTCATTTTAAATCCAAAGTTTGACGTTTTGATCGGGTCTCCCTACTTAACCTTTTTAAGTTTCTTCTCGAAGTTCTCCTGAAATCAAAAATTGACCTTGATTTAAAATCAAGTCATTCATTCATTTAGTAATCATACTCACTCCCAATTTTTGAATCAGATCTTGATTGTTAAATTGGGCCTAAATCTAGCCTCCTATCAACCTCTTTCTCTTGAACTTTGAAATCCTCCTTTTGAACTTGTTCAAACTCTTATCAAAGTCCCTTGAACCAATTTGGAAATCAGGACCTCTCTTCACTTGACTAGCTTTTTCATTTTCCCTATTTTGTGATCGACCCTAACTGCAAAGTCAAGGCCTTCCTCCTCCAACATTTGTGCGGACGGGTCCCAATTTTGAGATCAGTCTCAATTGTGAGATTAGCCTAATCCTCAAATTGGGCCTCCTACCACCAATCCAATGTTTAAACATTTTTCCTTACTCTCAAACTTTTAAAAAGCCTTGTCAAATCCCGCCCTACACCCCCCTAGGCCCCCCTTTTAACCCTAATTAATAATCAACTTGATTTGGCCATCGACCCTGATCAGCAAATCGGGGCCTCCCCTCTCTAACTTGTTTATTCTTGTAGCATGATTTAACGAACTCCCCCACTTTTAACCCTTATTCATAATCAACTTGATTTGGTCATTGACCCTGATCAACAAATCGAGGCCTCCCCTCTCTAACTCACTTATTCTTCTAGTCTTATTTGACGATCAACCCCAATTGCCAAATTGAGGTCTTCATCCTTGAACCTTGGTGTGAGCGAGTCATGGTTTATTGATTGATCCTGACTTCAAAATTAGGCCCTTTCAATTCATTGATTTCCAAATTTCCTTATCGATCTCTAGATCAAGCCCCTTTCCTTCATTCAATTGTTGAGTGCCTTCCCAATCTCAAAATTGGCCCCTATTTCCAAATTGGGGTCCCTATTATCAAAAGTTTGATTTCAAGTTGATGCATATTTTAAAGCCAAAGTTCAATGTTGCATAGGCCTTGTTCCTTCACCTTTTGAGCTTCCTTTTGAACTTCACTCTGATTTTCAGATTAAGTTGATTGTCAAATCAGGCCACTTCTATTTTTCAGTAGTTGAGTCCTTTCCCAATTTCTAGATTGAGCTGATTGTGCCTCCTAACAACCCTTGTTAAATACATTTTTCTCCCAACTTTCGAACTTGTTCAAATTCTTGCCGAAATGTTTTTAAAGCTCAATTTCAAAAAAATATATAATTCTCAAATCGAAGCCTCCCTTCACCAATTCACCCCCTACTTGGTCCCAATTTTTTTATTGGCCCCAACTTTGAAACCGGGAGCCCCCCTTCAGTAACCCACCCTTTTCCTTGTCATGATTTCATGATTGACCCCCAATGCCAAGTCGGGAACTCTCCTCACTACTTCTCCTTTTACATTGTCTTGATTTAGCGATATTTTCAATAACAATTATTTGATATATATTTGACAGCTAGCTCCTGAAATAACTTATTCAACGAGGGGACAATGGAGAAATTGGGGAAGCTCATCATCAAGTTGAACAAGAAAAGAGTTGAACTGCATAAATCAATGTGTGAAGCAATCCCATAAACTGTGAACATTAAAATCATTTTTATTTTCTTAATAAAAATCATTATTTATTTATTAATTCTATTGATAAGATTTTGTTTTACATTAAAACATTTTTTAATATTTTAAATAAATAAATAAATAAATAAAATTTTGAAATGCTAACCTTTTTAGCATAGTTAATAATGTTTTTTTGTATATCTATAAAATTAACAAATTTAGTTGAGGGCTTTTGTGATGTCATCCAAAGCTAAGAAATGACAATAATAACAACATATATACGATAGACAACGGACGCGTATGGCAGTACGTGTGACGGCCAACGCTACAAGATGTCACGGAATGAATATTTAAATAAATAAATAGTCTATTGGAAATGGTTTAGAGTAACGGAGATCGTCAAAACCTCCGAGACCAAGAAGAAGGCATGGTTAATGGTGAACATGATGATGGTGGAAGCACTTGCCTTGATGTTATATTTTTTTATTAAAATAAGTATAATTACATTATATTTTTTATTAAATAAATACAATGATATTAAATTATAAGTTAAAGTCATAACTAGGTATAAGTTTTATAGAATTTTGTTTTTTTAATTTTTAAATTAAATATTTTATTTTGATAATTTTTAATAAAACCAAATGAAAATAGTGATTGCATTGTAGTTAATTAATAGAAAATTAAGTATTTCAAATTTTATAAATTAATATAAATATTTGTTATTTTTATAAAAATGAAAATTAATAAAAAAAATTATTATAAAAAAAAGTTGAAAACTAATTCTTTTATTTAAAGGATTATTGATTTTCCAATTTAACTAATTCTTTTTAAAGATTAAAAAAAAAATACCAAAAATAAATTGGGAAAATAATATTTTTAAGTAAATAACTAACCATCTTAATCATAATAATTTTATAAGTGGATGTTGAAAGTTTTCATTTTTATTTTGTTATTGTTTTCTATTTATCGTATCTTTTTCTAAATTTTATTAACTATATTTAATAAATTTTGTTTATCAATTAAACAAAGCCCCAACATAATCTAAAAAAATTAACGACTTTGTGGCTATACCACTCCACTCATATCACTTTAGACAAAACTCAAACATAATCTAAAAAAAATCAACGACTTTGTAGCTATACCACTCATTACTTTAAGATTTTAAAATTTACTTGTCACTTAATAATGCTTGCCTAGATTTATTATAAAATGAGCATTTCGTCTCTTCAATAATGCATTGCTTTGATCTATTAACATTGTGAAATTGGGAACCACCCAGCACCGACCACCTCTCTTTCGTTGAGTTAAAAAAATTATATAAAGCTGTGGACCGTGCAATAATTCAGTTAATTCATGACTTTAATTCCAGTGCCAACTTAAAACTTATGAGATTCCAAAACACAGACCACTCATCGCTAATTAATAATTGATTTATAAGATCACATACACCATTGGGTGCTCATAAATTATCGATGTAGACAAAGGAGGATGATTTTCCGTTGGAATGTAGTGTAAAAGTTATATGAAATGATTATTTTTATTGTTTTTGAGATATTTGTCTGAAATTTGGTATTTTTTTTTGGTAATTAATAATTGATTTATAAGATCATATACACCATTGGCTGCTCATAAATTATCGATGTAGATAAAGGAGGATGATTTTCCGTTGGACAAAAAGCTTGAGCGCCTATAGTTTAAAAGTTTTATGGAATGATTTTTTTTTATTTTTTTTAGATATTGTTTTTTAAAATTTGGTATTTTTTTGGTAAATTGTTAGATATGTATATTTGAATGATTATTTTCTCATCGGCTCATTTCTAAAGCAAATATTTTTTTCAACCAATAGTAACTCTTCTATATATTTAAATTAGTCTCTTAAATTAAAAAAATTTGAAAAATTGTAAACCAAATCACAACTTCAAATACATTAATGACCTTGTAGGTGTTGTAGATCGTTTTGAACAACGATGTTTTATGGGCTCTCAAACATGGCCATGTTTGTCTTAGAGATGGATTAAGTCTGAGTAAAACATTTTATATTTAGGTAGTTTTTTTTTAATTTTCAGTTATTTTTCATGGTTGGAATTTAGAGTTTGCAATTTTATCATAGTGAAATTGCTATTTCGTTCATTCAGAGATGTGATTTAAAAGTTTTTAAATTCTCTGAATAGATCTAGAATGTTAATT
>JZKD02S1469107.1:0-10849 GCA_000966675.3 Picea glauca | reverse complement strand
CTATGACATTTGAAATTATACTCATTAGGGCATAGTCTTTATACCTCTCAGGAAGTCGAACATGTCGTGAAGAACTTCTCAACTGATTATTTTCCTTCCCACTTTATGAATATCTTTCTCCACCTCTAGGTAAACCGTGACTACTTGAAGTGTCCATATCACTGAGTCCTTCTTGTTGTTGTTGTCACTGCGGTTGTGGTGGATGTTCTTGTGATAGTTGTTGATGCTCTTCTTTAATTCCTTCATCGAGAAGTCTATTCCACTCTTCATGAATGTTGTTGTCATGATTTCCTGCTTCTTTCTCATGCAAAAGTACATCTCTACCTGCAAATACTTTGTGAGTAGAAGGATCAAACAATTTGTATGCTTTAAATTCAGAAAAGTACCTAATGAAGATACATTTAATGGCTTTAACATCCAATTTCTTCTTATTGTCCTTTGGAATATGTGAAAAGTACTTACACCCAAATACTTTCAAATTGTGAACTGCAAGTTTGGAACCATACAAGGCTTCGAAAGGAGTAACATTATCAAGACACCTTGTTGGACTTCTATTCTTTAAATAAACTGCAATATTTATGGCTTCAACCCAAAATGCATTCGAGAGATTATTACCTTTCATCATACTGCGTGCACACTCTACCAGAGTTCTATTTTTCATTTCAACAACTCTGTTCTGTTGTGGAGTGTGAGGTACTGTAAATTGTTGTACTATTCCATGACCTTTGCAATATTTGTTGAAGTCCCTTGACTTATACTCTCCCCCTTGATCTGAGCGAAGGATTTTGATGGATTTTCCTGTCTGCTTTTCCACCATGGTTCTTAATTTCTTAAAGTACTCGAAAACATCACTTTTTCTTCTAAGGAAATAAACCCATGTATATCTCATGCAATCGTCAATAAATAACATAAAGTAAAATGCACCTCCTAAAGACCTAGTCTTCATAGGCCAGCAAAATCAATATGCACAAGATCTAAAACATCTCTCATTTTCCTATCAAGATTAGAGGGGAATTCATCTCTGTGCATCTTTGCCAATGCACATCCATCACAAACAACATTCCCATTCTTTAACATGGGAAGTTCTTCAACCATATTATTTTTTTGTAATAATAATAAATCAAGATGATTGATTTGGGCATAACTTTGATGCCAAAGAATCTCTATTGGCATATTTGCAAAAGTCAGTGTGTGATGTGCTTTGCTGGTAATATCAATTTTGTATAGGCCTCCTGCTCTAAATCTCGTTGCAACAGTTTGGAAGTGGTCGAGCAGATCCTTCACTATGAAATAATTCTTGAATAATTCAACCTTCAAGTTCTGATCTGTAATGGTGGACACAAAGATCAATTTTTTCTTTATCCCTGGTACATACACCACATTGCGAATGTGACGAACAGTACCATTCAACAATTTCATAGGAATGTCTCCATATGCCTTCATCTGATGAACACGGTCATATCCAAGATATATTTTGACACCATTCTATGTTTCCTTAAAATTAGCATACTAGTTCTTATTACAAGTCATATGTATTGATGGTCTAGAATAAAAAAACCAGGCATCAGAATCATTTGTTTTAGCAGATAAAGCAACGTTAGACACAAATAGTCTAAGATCTCCTGAATCAAAATTCGGGGGTTCATCAATATCATCACTAGCAATAGATAATCTGAGATCATCACTTGAATATTTTTCTACATAATGACATGAATGTGTTATAGGTTTATTCCTAGCCTCATCACTCTTCTTCTTATGAAAGTCTTTAACAATATGTCCAGGTCGACCACAATAAAAAAAACTCTTTGACTCAATCCTGTTAGATTGCATACCTTGATTCGGCCTTGGAGATTTTCTTCTCTGCGATGAACTGCCTCTCTGCCATGAACTGCCTCCTCTTCCTCTTTCTCCCGAGATCCCTTTCACAAATCTCTTATTTGACCACCGTTCCAAATATTTATTTCGAGGCTTCAAATTCCCGTGCCTCTCTCCCTCCTGTAGCAAAATACCCGCGAGTTCTTCAAAAGTACGAGATTTCTCCCTTACTGTGAGACATGTTATGAGCATTTGATAATCTTCTAGCATACCATTTAAGGTAATAGTGACCAGATCAATGCTAGAAACAATTTCCCCTATATTTCCTAGCTTGTCTTTCACCTCTTTAATGCGACCCAAAAATTAACTAAGAGATTCATTTCCATCCATCTTAATACATAGCAATTTGGTTTTTNAAAAATAATGAGTCTATCTTCTCATACCATGACCTAGGTGCATGTTTTAGCCCATATAATAATTTATTTAACTTACACACTAAGTGTTCTTTCCCTTTTTACACAAACCCTTCAATTTGAGTAAGGTAAACCTCATCCTTTAACACAACATTCAAAAATGAACATTTAACATCTAACTGGTGTAGCGTCCAGTGGTACTTTGTAGGTAGAGCAATTAACAATCTGATAGTATTCAATTTAGCTATTGGTGCAAATGTTTTAGATTAATCAATACCTTATGTTTGTGAATACCCCTTTGCAACAAATCTGGCTTTATATTTATCTCGACTACCATCTGATTTAAACTTGGTTTTGTATATCCATTTTCATCCAATGGGAATTTTATGTTTAGGAAATTCAGTCAATTCCCAAGTATTTTTTTTCATTTTACATTCATATTCTTCCTCCATTGCATTTCGCCATTCATCATGTTCATTAGCTTCGTAAAAAATCATGGGTTCTATGACATTTGAAATTCTACTCATTAGGGCATAGTCTTTATACCTCTCAGGAAGTCGAACATGTCGTGAAGAACTTCTCAACTGATTATTTTCCTCCCCACTTTATGAATATCTTTCTTCACCTCTAGGTAAACCGTGACTACTTGAAGTGTCCATATCACTGAGTCCTTCTTGTTGTTGTTGTCACTGTGGTTGTGGTGGATGTTCTTGTGATAGTTGTTGCTGCTCTTCTTTAATTCCTTCATCGAGAAGTCTATTCCACTCTTCATGAATGTTGTTGTCATGATTTCCTGCTTCCTGCTCATGCAAAAGTACATTTCTACCTGCAAATACTTTGTGAGTAGAAGGATCAAACAATTTGTATGCTTTAAATTCAGAACAGTACCTAATGAAGATACATTTAATGGCTTTAACATCCAATTTCTTCCTATTTTCCTTTGGAATATGTGAAAAATACTTACACCCAAATACTTTCAAATTGTGAACTGCAAGTTTGGAACCATACAAGGCTTCTAATAGAGTAACATTATCAAGACACCTTGTTGGACTTCTATTCTTTAAATAAACTGCAGTATTTATGGCTTCAACCCAAAATGCATTCGAGAGATTATTACCTTTCATCATACTGCGTGCACACTCTACCAGAGTTCCATTTTTCATTTCAACAACTATGTTTTGTTGTGGAGTGTGAGGTACTGTAAATTGTTGTACTATTCCATGACCTTTGCAATATTTGTTGAAGTCCCTTGATTTATACTCTCCCCCTTGATCTGAGCGAAGGATTTTGATGGATTTTCCTGTCTGCTTTTCCACCATGGTTCTTAATTTCTTAAAGTACTCGAAAACATCACTTTTTCTTCTAAGGAAATAAACCCATGTATATCTCATGCAATCGTCAATAAATAACATAAAGTAAAATGCACCTCCTAAAGACCTAGTCTTCATAGGCCAGCAAAATCAATATGCACAAGATCTAAAACATCTCTCATTTTCCTATCAAGATTAGAGGGGAATTCATCTCTGTGCATCTTTGCCAATGCACATCCATCACAAACAACATTCCCATTCTTTAACATGGGAAGTTCTTCAACCATATTATTTTTTTGTAATAATAATAAATCAAGATGATTGATTTGGGCATAACTTTGATGCCAAAGAATCTCTATTGGCATATTTGCAAAAGTCAGTGTGTGATGTGCTTTGCTGGTAATATCAATTTTGTATAGGCCTCCTGCTCTAAATCTCGTTGCAACAGTTTGGAAGTGGTCGAGCAGATCCTTCACTATGAAATAATTCTTGAATAATTCAACCTTCAAGTTCTGATCTGTAATGGTGGACACAAAGATCAATTTTTTCTTTATCCCTGGTACATACACCACATTGCGAATGTGACGAACAGTACCATTCAACAATTTCATAGGAATGTCTCCATATGCCTTCATCTGATGAACACGGTCATATCCAAGATATATTTTGACACCATTCTATGTTTCCTTAAAATTAGCATACTAGTTCTTATTACAAGTCATATGTATTGATGGTCTAGAATAAAAAAACCAGGCATCAGAATCATTTGTTTTAGCAGATAAAGCAACGTTAGACACAAATAGTCTAAGATCTCCTGAATCAAAATTCGGGGGTTCATCAATATCATCACTAGCAATAGATAATCTGAGATCATCACTTGAATATTTTTCTACATAATGACATGAATGTGTTATAGGTTTATTCCTAGCCTCATCACTCTTCTTCTTATGAAAGTCTTTAACAATATGTCCAGGTCGACCACAATAAAAAAAACTCTTTGACTCAATCCTGTTAGATTGCATACCTTGATTCGGCCTTGGAGATTTTCTTCTCTGCGATGAACTGCCTCTCTGCCATGAACTGCCTCCTCTTCCTCTTTCTCCCGAGATCCCTTTCACAAATCTCTTATTTGACCACCGTTCCAAATATTTATTTCGAGGCTTCAAATTCCCGTGCCTCTCTCCCTCCTGTAGCAAAATACCCGCGAGTTCTTCAAAAGTACGAGATTTCTCCCTTACTGTGAGACATGTTATGAGCATTTGATAATCTTCTAGCATACCATTTAAGGTAATAGTGACCAGATCAATGCTAGAAACAATTTCCCCTATATTTCCTAGCTTGTCTTTCACCTCTTTAATGCGACCCAAAAATTAACTAAGAGATTCATTTCCATCCATCTTAATACATAGCAATTTGGTTTTTAAGAACAAAATGTGATTTGTGTTGCTAGTTTCATACAATGCTTTAAGCGTTGTCCACGTTGCAACATAAGTTTTAGCTTCTCTAATACGTGGAATTATGATATCATTAACAGACATATGCAACAATACATTTTTTTTGTTTTCGCTCTTTTCCCAGTCTTGGATTTTTGTTCTTGTCGCACTGACAGTCACATTAGGTTTCGCTTCATCACCCTTCACAATGGTGCAAACACCATAGCCTTCTATGAGCATCTGCATCTTGAATTTCTAGTTAATGAAATTCGAACCATCTAGCTTGTTGGCTTCATTGAGGTAGGTCTCCGCGAGAGGATTCACCATCTCTGCAAATGTCTACTTGTCCAACTAGACAATGGATCCTTGTATCACCAATGGTGAATCACTTAGAATATGAAACTTTCATTAAGTGTTGAGGAGTCTCTCGCTCTACCTTCAGATCCACTGATCCAACTCTACCTCTTTTCTCATCTTTCTTAAAAGAAATATAAGAAAAAACTTTAAAAAGGAAATCTTAACATCAATCATGAATGCATCCACCTTTAAATCATAACCACACCTCACATGCATGCATCAACCTTTAAATCATGCATGCACCTTAATATCCAAAATATCCACTTTTAAAAAAAAAAAACTTATAAATCCCTCTTCACCACTTTATAGCAGCCTCACGCTTTAATATAAAAGATATCCACTATAATAAATTTTAATATCCTTTTAAAGTTTATACCTCAAAAGAATATACACTTTTAAATATCTTTTATATACATCAAAAAATATTCAAATANGAAATGTCTTCGTGAAGTAATTTTTATACCGCAACCCTTAATCTCTACCTTCTTCACCCTGCACTCAACTTCAGTGCCTTTCTGAACTACTACTCACTTTATTCGAGTTGAATAACCATCAAACCAAAGAATCAAACCTTCCAATCCATAGCCATCGAACCATAGGTGGATCTATTTTTGGCTCTCTAACTATCTTTGCACTTAGAGGATCATATGTTTCTTTATCTTGATCTCTATCTACAACTAACATTAGTTTCTTCTGAAACCTAAAGGGAGACTGCTAGATCAATGGCTAGATAAGGTCTAGAAATGGAGCTATGGATTATGGACCCAATAGCGAAGAACTATGGATTTATGGACCCAGCGACAAAGAGTATTTTAGGCTCTTAAAATATACATTATCATGCGACCTGTTGGGAACACGTATTCAACCTTTTATCTATGGTTATATGTATGCTTGATGCCATAGGTCTTGAGTTGGCATTATCACGCGAGCTATTGGCTCGGGTACTCAACCTTTTCTTTATGGTTATATGTATTCTTCACGCCAAAGGCCTTGAGTTGAAGTTTATTTTTACTTGAAGTTATGGGAAGAAGCAGTAAAATGTGCTTGATACATCATCAAACATTATTCCACAAGAGCTGTGAAAGGGCCAACACCAGAAAGAATCACTAAGAGACATACTACGGATATATGCCTAAGCATACTCGTGATAATTTATAGGTACTATCCATGCAACTCCCAGAGGAATGATTCTTGACGGGCCCCTCATGACCATTTACATGTTCTTTCTTTGCAAATTCCAAATGGAAAATGCTAAAGAACAGATGCCTTGCTTTCACACTAAATAGTTTCTCGGTTTGAGCGTCGATGTTGTCATTTGACAAATATCCGTCCACGAACTATATATATTTTCCTAGTGGCGACAATGAGAGGTAATATGTGTTTATAATTTAGATGAGTTCATACCAATTTTTATTCGACATTAAGGTTTTGCTTCAGATCTTCTTATTCACAAATTCCACAATATCAAAATGCATCCGTCTAAATTTCACCTCAGGATGTTGATTGTAGAGCTAAAGCTGGTAGGAGAGCAATACTCGGAGAGTCTTATTAGTAGAGGGTTATATTTTTCTTAAAAAGTTAAACATTTTGTATTTTGACTAGATTTTCACTTTGATTTCTTGAAGTGAAGAGGTATAGGAGACTGAAAGAAAAATAGAGCATAAATAGCATACATAAAATACAAGAACATAGAGTAAAGAGACCCTGCTTTTTTTACTGTTTTTAAGCGTGATGCAACTTTTACTCTTTTCACTTCTCTTTTTCATTTTACGTACAACATTTCCTAAAACTACCCTCTCTTCTATTTCTATATTTCCAATAAAAATATACAAAAAAAAATAGAAATATTACATTTAAGACAATCATATATACATTGATTAGAGGAAAAAGTAAAATGAACTAGAGAAAATGAAAATTCTCATGCTTGAAAGGATTCAAAGAACATGTTAAATGGTAGGAGAGAAGAAGAGTCTGCCGAGAATTAAATGAGGCTAAGTGTGATTAATTTCAACACTTTCTCTTAATCATAACATACCCAAGTTATCTCTTTGATGCACAAAGCTTTCCTTTCCCAGTGATTTGGTGAGGATGTCTGTAAATTGTTCTTTTGTGACCTGCAATGTTCCAAAAATATTTATCCATTGTTGATTAACTCCCTGATGAAGTGATACCTTGTGTCAATCTGTTTACTCTTTTTGTGAAAATTTGGGTTCTTTCACAATTCTATAGCTGAGTTGTTGTCACAATAGATCTTTGTTTCCTCTTCTTGTTCATGCCTCAATTCTTTTAAAATTCTTCTCATCCATATTTCCTGACACGTTTCCCTTGTAGCTGCTACATATTCTGAGAGTGACAATTGGTTGTTTCTTTGAAGCCCAAGATACTGCACCTCATCCAAAATGGAAAACATAACTATAATTTCTCTTCATATCATCTATACTTCCTACACAATCACTATCAGTGTATCCTATCAAATTGAAGTCACTTGACCTTCAGTAGAGTATTCCATAGTTCCTTGTTCCACTAACATATTTCAAAATTATTTTCCATGTTTACCAATGAGAAACTTTTGGAGTTTCCATGAACCTTGAAATGAGACTAAAAAAATACACTATGTCTAGCCTTGTGGATGTTAAATACATAATACTACCAACAAGTTGTTTGTACAAAGTTGAATAAACTTTAGAGCCTTTATCATCCTTGCTCAATTTCAAACCTGTCACAATAGGTGTTGGGTCTATTTTGCAATCCATTATGTTAAACCTCTTCAAAATTTCATTAGCATACCTAGATTGTGAAATGAATATACCTTTTTTCATTTTGATTTACCTCTATACCAAGAAATTACCTCATTAAACACAAATCAGTCATCTCAAATTCCTTTTCATAGCTGATTTGAACATGTCAATTGATAAATCACCGATGCATATCAAATCATCAACATACAAGCAAAATATTGTAATCTCCCCTTGCTCATTCATCTTGGTGTATAATGTAGGCTCATTGTTGCACCTATTGAAACCATTTTTCAAAAGATAACTATCAATTTTTCTATACCAAGTCCTTGGAGCTTGTTTAAGTCCATAGAGTGCCTTCTTGAGTTTGTAAAAAAAAGCTTCATGGCCCAAAATATCATACCTAGGTGGCATCTCCACATAAACCTATTCTTCTAAGAAACCAATTAAGAATGTTGATTTCACATCCATTTGATATACTTCCCACTTTTTTTGAGTTACTGTGGATAATATTGTCCTCACGGTATTGCAAATGTCTCATTATAGTCTACCCCATGTTGTTGTGAATAACCTTTTGCTACAAGCCTTTTATTATAGTCTACTCCGGGTTGTTTTGAATAACCTTTTGCTACAAGCCTTTCCTTATTCTTTTGCACATCACCATTTCTATTCAATTTTCCCTTGTAAACCCACTTCAATCCTATTACCTCTTTTCCTTGTGGAAGACCCACTAATTCCCATGTTTGATTAACATATTTCTACATCCATTGCATTTATCAATTTTCTTCTTCAAAATGAATTGGATCATCTAGGTGAGAATATAAATAAAAAAAAGAAGTGAGGCCTACATTGTTTTCACCTTCATTTTGCACATAAATGTCTTTTAAACTTCTCGTTCTTTTCCTCCTTAAGCTTGCTAGTGTGGGGTTTGACATCTCACTTGAACTTGTAGAATATGGACTTGATGGTCCAACACCAAGAGTGCCAATTTGAGATGGTGTTTGTTGCACATTTGATGGAGTATTTGCTTGAGTGTGTGGAGTTGTTCTTATCATTGATGAAGGTTTCGTTTGACCACTTGGTTAAGCTTGAGTGGGTGTGGTAGGAGTCACATTTGAAGGAGTAGTTGTTGGTATAATTTTTTTTATTTATTTATTTTTTTTGTGGTAAGTTGGCTGCAATATTGATTGTTTTATCCAAACTTCCATCCCAGGCTTCATATTATATGAACTGCGCATCTCTATTAATTATAAATTTTTTGGTTATTGGATTGTACAATTTCTATGCCTTTGGTTCATCACTATATCCCACAAATATGCATTTTTCTCCTTTATTATCTAATTTTCTTCTCAACTCATCCAAGACATGTGCATATGCTACACATTCAAATACTCTCATGTGGGAAACATTTTGTTTTTTTCCACTCCATGCTTCTTCAAAAATCATATTATGACACTTTTAGTGGGACATCTATTCATAATATATATTTCACATGCTACAGCTTCAGCCCAATATTCATTTGACAAACATTTTTATTTTAACATGCTCCTTGCCATTTCCATGATTATTCTATTTTTTATTGTTTGTGAATTCCATTGTCTTTGCAAAACCTTATGAATTCATTTGAAATGTATTCACCACACCTATTCATTCTCAATGCTTTGATGTAATGTCTATTTTTCTTCTCTCTTCTCAGCAAGGGATTTGAATCGATGAAAATAATCAAACACTTCGTTCTTATGCCTTAGAAAGTGGACCCATGTTTTTCTCGTGTAGTCATCTATGAATGTAAAGAAGTAATAGCTTCCACCAATTAAGGGTGTTTTCATTGGTCGATAGAAATATGAATGAAAAATATCCAATGGTTTGTTTGCATGAGTTGACTTCCCTACTAGAAATGACTCCCTATGTTGTTTGATCAAAATTAAACCTTCACATATTCTCTCCATCTTTTTTATTAATAGTAACCCCTTTACCATTATTTTCTTGTACAATAAGTTTAAACCTCCAAAGTTAAGGTGCCCAAATATTAGATGCCATAACCTATTTACATCTTTAATTTATGCTTGAAATATTACTTGAGTTACTGTTGTAGTTTTCTCTTCAGCCAATTCTACCTTCAAATCTGGTTTTAGCCTTAGGGGAAACATTATATTGTTCTCATTTGGACTTTATCTATAAGCCAATTACTTGGAAATCTATTTAAAATTGTGCATTGTTTTTTTTGAAAAATATTTTATACCCGTTTCAAAGAAGTTGCATAATACTCATCAACATATGCTTCAACCCAAGAAAAAAACACACATTAGAAATACAAATTTTCTCCCCCTTTTGGTTATAATATTAATGTTCCCTTTTCCCATAACTGAAACTTTATTGTCATTCCCCAATGTGGACATCAAATTTTACACTTTCATCCAAACTATAAAACATTTTTAGATTCCCTGTCATATGATTGTTGCAACGTGAGTCTAAAATCCATATATCATTCTCATATTCTTGGGAAACGTTGCAAGATATTAACATACTACCCCTATTTTGTTTTTTTTGGATAAAATTTTCATTTGTTTTCCTAGAATCATATTATTTATTTCTACATTCATTTAAGTAATGACCATATTTCTTACAATAGTGACGTTGAACTGAAGATTTATCATACCTTTGGCCTTGAGGTTTATTTTGAGTTGAGACTTTATTATTTCCTCTTTCACTTCAGTTTTCGCTTGTATTTGATGGGATGGTTCTTCCACCTCTATTTGAATTTCTACCTCTACCTATGAAATTTG
>JZKD02S1469096.1:0-10849 GCA_000966675.3 Picea glauca | reverse complement strand
ATAAATTATCACTCGAAAGACACCCTTTCAAACCTTTTAATGAGTGGGAAAGGAAGCAAGATCACTCAGCAATATTTTCATGTTTAGAGAGTCTGAAAAGAGCTTAAAGGCGACTCTAGGGGGTTCCTTTTTTGTGTATCCGAAAAAAGAGATAAAAGTTTACCCGGATGCATTCTCATGTATTTACGAGCATGAGAAAGAACAAAGACTAAGCTCAGTATGCCCCCAGCTTGAAATCTAGTGGATTAACTCAAGAATGATCATCAAAGGCTGGAGACATGCCCCCTAAGCTTCAATTCATTCATCGACTTTGAGGTTGTCACCAATTTCTCTACAAGATGAGAAAAAGGAGAAGAGTGGATGAAAAGAAGGTTCAAGAGAGGTGACCAGTTCATTTTATAATGAGCTTGACACAGGAAAATAACTATGCTCATGGCCTCTATTTCATTTTTTAACGAGCTTGCTACAAAGAAGAGAAATTGTGCTCGTAACTGCTTCTTGATCATGGATTCCAAGAGAATAACACTCTGGAAGGATACCATGTCAAGGGACAAAACTCGGTCATGGCTTCCAGGAGAGCTTCACTAGATGGAAGATAATCACTCGGGAAGGAACACATGTTGAGGGTCGTGATAGGAGTAAGGAGATTAGGCTCCAATAACCTGACCAAAGAAATCACCATGTCAACTACTGGATCCAAATCATTGAAAGTCGAAGGCATGGGAGACGATGGAAAATAAACATCAGGAGGGGAGATAGAGTATATATATACCCAAATTTATTCACGAGGGGGAATAAAAGAGGATTGATGATGGTTATTATCCCTAGGTAACGTGTCAATGCAAAGCATTTCTGGAATAGATTCATGAAAAGGAAAAAGTGGGGAAATGTAGTCGATCGCAGACGACAAGGAACTCAACCGTGATTGCATCGAGGAACTGTCAGGTGCCAATAGATGTTGGCCATCCGACGAGGGAGAAGCAGATTGGATAGAAACATATGATGGTTCAGCTGGACTAAGTGGCACAGTGTCACCTAGTGCATCGAATTCCAATAGACACGGTACAATCCAAGGGTCAAATGATTCCAAAGATTGATAAGCCACAGTCAAAATCATATCGACGGTGGAAATATGATGTGTAGTTGGTGGAAGTGGTGTAGGAAAGGTACCCATGAGGCTAGAATAATTCACTAAGCCAACACCAACGCTTTCATATGTGATCTTGTGGTCTCCCAAGAAAGGAATATTGTTGGTAGCGGGAGCACAAGAATCGGTCATGCAGAAATCCAACTGATCAATAGTGACAATTTTGTCGTGATGAGGAAATTGGACACATCGAAAAACCAATGAGGCAATGATAGTCATAGCATAAAAACAACTTCTTCCAAGTAACAAGTTGTAATCAAGGGGAGAATCGACCACCTCGACATCAACAGTAATAGTTTTTCCACCCAATTGAATGGGCAGGGACTGTAAAATCCCATAGGGATGAAAACCTCGCCCATCGAAGGCAAGTAACATCATTGGGGATTTATTAAGTGTGGGTGATTTTAAACCTTTTCAACATGCTAAAGACATGACACAAGTTGAGGCTCCCTCATCCATAATAGTTTGGTGGATTTGTTGATTGTGAACAACAACATCAACTTGAAAAACAAGTTGGTGAGAGAGTCGAGACGCATAATTGTCCAGGTTAAACATGATATGGTTGGATGAATCAGGATCAACAGTGCCAAGAGTGGCCAAGAGCATTCTACGTTGACTGGGGCAGTGTTGTAGAACTTCTAATGCAGACATAGCACACGGTGCTTGAGCCAAATATTCAACAATGTTGTAGTTCTGGGTGGCGCGTGAACTAGGATTAAAGGTATCTTTACGTATAGTGGTCTTAGGAGGGAAGACGATAGAGTCGAATGTGGGTTTCTCAATCTGAAGTGGTCCAGACAGAGGATTAACCAATGGAAGGCTAATGGAGGACGATGATGGATCCAGTAAAGTACCGGTACCGTTAACATCTTTTCCTTTGTCAGGGTTACGTGGTGTGTCATATGTCTTAGAGTGAGTGGTAAAATTAATCCCATTAAACATATAAATATGTGCACTCGACGAGGTCTCATCATTAGAATGTCTTGAGCTGCCCCCAAGAGAGGGGGTTTCAGCAACCATGGATTGTTGTTGTGGAAAAGGCTGAGTAAGCACAACAGGTTGTGACTTTCCTTGGAAAATTTTGGCCACTTCATTGCGAAGTAGACAGTCTTGAGTGTAGTGATCGTCACCACAAATGATACACGGGGATTTCAGTTTCCGTTGTGTTTGATTTTCGGTAGCAGATGTTTGATTTTTTGGTTGTTCATTGTTATTTTTTGATTTATTCTTTGTCTTCTTCTTACCTTCGAATTGTTGTGAAGGGGAAGATTGAACTGCATTCACCTCAGATATCTGAGTTTGAGGGGAGGTAGAGGAGAGTGTGAGTGATTGGGAAGTAGATTGAGTTTTGACGGAACCGATAACACCATCTACATGAGATGAGCATGATGATTTATATGGATCGGTATTAACTTGAGCAACATTCGAAATAAAATCATACAAAGTACCAAATTGGGAATAAACCAAATCTAAATACTGATCCCGAGTGATGGATTGTTCCTCAGTGACCGCACCACCCATAGCGACATCGCGAGTGATTGGGGGTAACAGTGATTTAGTAAACCATTATGCCAATAGTATGTCAAGAATGACTACCTTGATCATCCTTCGTCGTCGCCTCCACTCATGAATATGGTCAGAGATATGCACAGAGTTAGTTTGAGGAAGGGAGGTCAAGAGTTCAGTACCCATCTCATAGTGAATAGGTAGTTGAAAGTGCATGAGGAAAGACATGGCGAGGGAATTGAAATCATGAAAAGAAGTGCATGGTAGTTCAATATAACACTTTTCCACCGAGCCTGTAAGTGTTTGCCAGAAAAGACGCAAACGTATAGAATCATCCCTGAGGGAGTTTGATGAACACCACAAATGGAAAGTCATCACATGGTTGTTTGGATCTTCTCTAGATTTTCTATCAAATTTTTGTAATATCATTAGTTAACCAAGACAAGTCTGGGAGATCCAGAGTCGCAAGCAAAGGTAGCTGTCGGTTAATTTGTGGATGATAATGGTGTGGCATAGGAACACTAGTAGGACCATCAAATGGGTTAGGTGGATAGTTTTAACCAATAGGTCCTCCTATATATGGTTGTTGTAGGCTAGGATAAGCAGGATTTGATGGTGGATGAGAAACATTTGCATAACTCAGTGGGTTATGAGAATTATAGGTCGGGTGATCTACTTTCCCATGAGGAGGATAAACATTCTACCCTTGAGAATGGTAAGGAGTAGATCCCGGAGGTGGATACAAATTAGACCCATGAGGAGGATAAGACTGTGGTCCCAGAGAAATCCAGGTGGTGTTTTGGATGCCACCCAGATAAGATTGTCCGTAAGATGTTCCGGAAGGAACAAGATTTGATACCCCTCCTAGTGGATTATGAGATGAGAGCCCCCCAATGTGGGGTTGAATGAAAGTGCCTCCTAAAGATACTCCCCAGGATTGTGAAGGGTTTCCAGTAAACGAAGGTTTCCACCCTGCCAGTGGTGGATTTACAACAATGGTATGACTAACAAATGGAGGGTGCCTTCCAAGAGGAGCATGCAAAGGAGGCTTTCCCTTGGGAGGGCTAGGTCTATGATGCAGGAGCATCGCCAACATCAAGAGAGCCAGCGTGGAAGAAAAATACAACTGGACAAGCACCACCACAAATTTTGAAAACACCTTGAAGTTGATGCACAATCTTAAATGAAGTCATTAAGAAGAAGTGCACTTTTATAATGTAAATGGACCTTGAGCGATTTTCTCTCATCCTTAGTAGGTAGAAGGCATTTAAATTAGTTAATGCAAGTAGGTAGAATTGAATGTGTAGATTAGACAGTTTTAGAGTGCAAGAGGGAAATGGGATATAGACACCCTCATTGTGTATTATAACATTATTGAAGAGCATCGGAGGAAGAAGCATTCTTGGAGAGAGAAATAGCATGCAGAGAGTTGTGTAAGAACACCGATGTACAGATATTTGGATTAATAGAAAGAGGTTGATTCAAATTCATGGTTTCGTGTTTGTTCTCTATGTATTGATGCTGAATGATATGCTCATGAATATTTGCTTCCTGTTATACATTTTCTTTATATGTTGTGTATATGATTTCATGTTTGAGTTTGAAGTCTGAAAGGAAGAAGGAATGAGTTTCAATTGTTTCTCTATCTGAGCAAAGGTTCCTGCAAGGAGTGCATTCGAAGTGTCCGAAAGGAGTGTGTTGACAAGGGTTTCAGATAGGGTAGCTTTTGTTCTCGTTCATTCAGAAGTGCAGACAGGCATAGGAGCCATGCAAGGAGTGCGCAGGCTGAGTGAAGTCTCAGGGTTGTGGACCTGAGTGAGGCATTTGAAATACTGCTGCTACAGGTGTGAGCAGGGTCGAAGGGAATTCAACATTTAGGAGTGTTTGAAGGTTGTCGCAAGGAGTGCATGCAAGATTATTCTTTAAGACTCGATGCTAAGTTAAATCTCAGGAGGTATAGGACCTTTGAGAAATTGTCGAAGAGAAGCACAGGAAGCTAGTGTCGTGGAGTGTTTAGCAAGCATTGCAAGTTGGTGTGTGGGTGGACAAGTTTTCATGGAGGAATACTTGGTTCATTTCCTAGAAAATCATCAAGGAAGAACGGATGGTCGGAATTCTCTAAGGAGGATTCACGAATTCCCGCGAGCTGTCAGATCTCGTAGAGAAGCAGAGGAGATACTGTGAAAGTGTCAAAAGGTTCTAAGCTCAGGAGAGACAGGACCGTAGATACGAACCATAAGGGTCGTCGTATTTACACGTGGAATCCCATATCAGGGTTTCGGGGGTGGAAGACCTGTAAACAATGCAATAGGAATCACGATATCACGAAACGTGATATCCCGACAGCCAAAGGATAGTGTGGGCCACGGAGAAGTCAGCGAGTGGACAGGTGGCATGCTATTTCAGGTTTTCGTGGAAGGTGACATCCAAAAAAAAATTCATTCAGGATTCGCGATACCGCGAAGTCTGAAATCCCAACAGAGGTGACGGGGTGTTGAAAAGTCAAACTCGCGCGTGTATCGAAGTTTTGGAAAATTGGGATTCAGGAGTCGGTAAGATGAGTTGTTCGACATCACGAGTGCCAAAATCCCAATAGAGAAAATCCTAAAAGGGTAAAGGAAGGAGAAAGGTCAGCGTTGATGGTTGTGAGTTTTTGGGGATTCAAGAGAGAAATGCTCAACCATTGACCTCATGAAGTCTCGAAGTTCGATACCCCAAGTGAAAAGAGGGGATACCGTGAGAGTTGTTGTGGGTTCATATTTCCTGATGGTGAAATAGAAGAGTTGTTTAGAGTTCTTTGGGCCATGTGAAAGGAAATATCTTGTGTGCACGCCGACCTTCCAACCTACGGGTTGTGGAGGGAGGGTGTCGCCATCATCTGGTATCAGAGCTCAGAAAGGTTCTTTTCTTTCTGTAGAAGAGAAAGAAGAGAATTCATTATGCCGCCAAGGAGAAGGGACATGAAAACACCCGATCCACCAGAGGATAGGGAAATGGCAAGAAGAAGAGGCAAGTAGATGACAGATCCAGTCATGGAGAGAGAAATGCATGATCTACGAGCTAGACTCGAAGAAATGGAGACAACTCAAAGATGCACAGTTAGTGTGGGGGATCTCAGTGATTCCGAGAGTAAAGTTGAATCTGAACATGAATAAGAATTTGCAGTTAAAGATGCATCAAACAAACGTTTGATCAAAGTTATTGCAAGGATGGGTGCAAGAGCATAGATGGACATTCCAGTTTATGAGGGAAACTTGGATGCATAGGAGCTTTTAGACTGGATTAGAGCTCTAGACACATACTTTGACTATGAAGATGTCGAAGAAGACAAGAAGGTCAAGCATGTTGTCACAAGACTGAAAGGACATGCAGCATTGTGGTGGGATGAACTACAAGCTGACAGATGCTACAAAGGAAAGCAGAAGATCAAAAGCTAGGATAGAATGATCGCAAAGATGAAGGTGAAATTCATCCCTAGAGATTATCAAATTAATTTGTTCAGGAGGATGCAGAACCTAAGACAGAAGTTGATGAAAGTGAAAGAATACACTAAGGAATTCTACAAGCTGAACATCAGGGCAGGTCATCGGGAGAGCGATAATGAAAAAGTTTCTAGATACATGAATGGCCTGAGATATGATATTCAGGATGAGATGAGCATGGTAACCATATGAATGGTGGAAGATGCTTATCATATGGATTTGAAAGAGGAAGAGAAGCTGAGCCAAAAGAAGAGTCAGAGAGATCGAGGTAGAAGTCAGCCCAGAGGAAAATCAGTTTCCCAGGATAAATATCAGAAGCCCAAGGAGGACTGGAAGAAACCTCAGACTCGAACTGAGAGAGGTGGAATCTCAAAGCGGGGGAAATATGCTGAATAGAGAGGGAAGCATACTGAGCAGAGAGGATATTATGCTGACAACAACACTTTTGCCCGTACTAGAGGCAGAGGAAGAGGAAGAGGTGGAGTAATAACATGCTTCACATGTGGAAAGAATGGGCACAAGTCTTACAAGTGTCCAGATAAGAAGAAAGAAGGTGGAGAATCTCACATCGCCGAAGCACAGAGGTGGGATGTTGAGGCAGAAGATGCTGAAAGCGGAAGATCACTGATGATGCGAAAAGCTCTTTTGACACCCAAGAAAGAGGTGGAGAGTTCAGTCCAAAGGACCAGAATTTTTAGGACTGCTTTCAAAACCAAGGACAGGGTATGCAAGGTCATTGTAGACAATGGTAGCACGGATAATCTCGTATCTATGGAGATGGTAGAAAAGTTGGAGCTGGAGACGATTGATCATCCAAGACCATACAGAGTTTCGTGGCTACAGAAAGGACACCAGGTAACTGTCACTAAACAATGTTTAGTTGAATTTAAGATAGAAGGATATAATGATAAGATCTTATGTGATGTCATTCCTATGGATGTTTATCATCTATTGTTGGTTAGACCATGGAAATATGACAGGAATGTGATTCATGATGGGAGAATGAACACATACACCCTAGAGAAGAATGGGAGAACACACATGTTGCTTCCAATTAAGTATAAGGAGGTGAAACTGGAAGTAAGCAACACGGTACTTCTCATGAGTGGGAAGGAACTTATTACAGAGGTTAAGAAGAAGGAGGATCCACAGTTCATTGTGGTCAGAAAGCCTAGAATTGTTCTGACTAGCACAAGAGTGTATGATTTACCAGAGGAAGTCTAGGAACTGCTAGAAGAGTTCACTGACATAGTAGTGGACGAATTACCTCGTTCGTTGCCACCGATCAGAAGTGTGAGTCATGACATTGATCTCATACCAGGATCCAATTTACCAAATAAATCCGCATACAGATTGACACGGCAACAGAATGAAGAGGTTAAAAGGCAAGTCCAGGAGTTGTTGGACAAAGGTTTGGTCAGGGAAAGCTTGAGTCCATGTGCTCTTCCAACAGTACTCGGTCCGAAGAAAGATAGAGGCTGGAGGATGTGTACTTATTTGAGGGCGATTAACAAGATAACCATCAGGTACAGATTCCCATTACCAAGGATGGATGATCTGATGGATTGCTTGAGTGGAGCAAAGTATTTTTCAAAGATTGATTTGAAAAGTGGTTATCATCAAATCCGCATGAGAGAAGGTGACGAATGGAAGACAACATTCAAAACCAATGAAGGGTTGTATGAATGGCTTGTTATGTCGTTTATCTTAACAAATGCACCCAGTACCTTTATGAGATTGATGAATGAAGTCCTGAGGGAGTTCATCAAAAAATTTGTCATTGTCTATTTGGATGACATACTGGTTTACAGTAAAACAGTGGCAGGGCATCTGAAGCATTTGGCTACAGTGATGCAGAGATTGCAGCAGGAGAAGTTGTTGATAAACATGAAGAAGTCCCCATTCATGAAGATAGAGCTCATTTACTTGGGATTTGTTATTTTGGAAAATGAGTTGAGGATGGATCCAGATAAGGTGGAGGTGATCAAGAATTGGCCATCACCGAAGAATATCTTTGAGGTGAGAATTTTTCATGGATTGGCTAGTTTCTACCGAAAATTCATTAGGAATTTCAGTGAAATTAGTGCAACGATGATGGATAAAGTGAAGAAAAGACATAAATATTTTCACTGGATTGAAGAGGCTGAGAAAAGTTTCAATCTGTTGAAAAGGAAAATTACAGAACAACCAGTCTTGGTGTTACCATATTTCCAAAAGACATTTCAAGTGAAATGCGATGCAAGTGGATTTGCAATTGGGGCAGTCTTAAGTCAAGAAGACAAGATGATAGCATACTTTAGTGAGAAGCTGAATGAAGCAAAAGTAAAGTACTCCACTTATGATAAGTAATTTTATACTATGATACATGAATTGAATAAATGGAGGCATTATTTGATCCCGAAAGAATTTTTCTTGTACAATGACAATCATGCATTGCAGTTTGTGACTCAACAAGAAAAGTTGAATTAGAAACATGTCAAATGGGTTGAGTATATGCAAAATTTCACTTTTTTGATTAAACATATTTCTGGTACTGCTAACAAAGTGGTTGATGCTTTGAGCAGGAAGTGTTTGTTGTTGCAGGAGTTCAAAGTCAAAACGTTGGGTTTTGATGATCTCAGGAACATGTACGCAGATATCAGGATTTTAAGGAAATGTATGAAGCAACTGAGAATCCAATTCTCAGGGATAGAAGGAAATGGGAAGAATACATGATCCAGGAAGGACTATTGTTTGGAGGTAATCCACTGTGTATTCCGAAATTCTCCATGAGGGAGAATCTGTTGAAAGAGAAACACAGTGGTGTATTAGAAGGGCACTTTGGTCACGACAAGACATTCACAAAGATGAACGAGTCATATTTTTGGCTAGGAATGTGAGCAGATTTCAATAGATTCATGGACAGATGCAAAATTTTCCAGCATTCAAAGGGAAGAAGATAGAATGCAGGGATTTATCAACCATTTCCCATACCAGAAAGTCCATTGGATGCAATTAGCATGGATTTTGTATTGGGGTTGCCAAGAACACAAAGAGGTTGTGATTCAATCTTTGTGGTAGTGGATAGATGTTCCAAGATGGCACACTTCATTCCATGTCAGAAGACCAGTGACGCAACTCACATTGTGAATATGTTTTTCAAAGAGGTCATTCGACTTCATGGGTTGCCAAGGAGTAGAGTTTCGGATCGAGATACTAAATTTATAGGGCATTTTTGGAGGACCTTATGGAAAAAGTTGGGAACTAACTTGTCATTTATTTCAGCTTATCATCCTCATATGGATGGATAGACAGAAGTGGTAAACAAAAGTCTGGGAGACTTGCTGAGAAGATTGGTGACAGAACACCATAGCTAGTGGGACAACATATTACCACAGGCAGAGTTTGCTTATAATGACTCGGTTAATAGGAGAACAGGGAAGAGTCCATTTCAGGTTGTCTATGGCATGCATCCGAGAGGAATTTCTGAATTGATGGATTCAGAACAGACTGTGACTAGGAGCGTTAGTGTAGAAGAATTCGCAGAGGCGATGAAAGAACTTCACAGATAGGTGAAGGAGCGATTGTAGAATTCAAGCTAGGAATATAAGTGTAGAGTAGATCAACACAGAAGACAACTTCAGTTTGATATTGGTGACTTGATTCTGGCACATTTGAGGAAGGAAAGGTTCCCGATAGGAACATATAATAAGCTGAAAATGAAGAAAATCGGGCCATGTAAGGTCTTGAAGAAATTTGGGGTGAATGCTTATGAGATTGAATTACCCGATGGGATCGGAATTTATTCGATATTCAATATCTCTAATTTGTACCCGTATAGAGCTGGGGAAGTAGATACTGGAGATGAGCATCCAGTGATCCAGTGGAAAAAACAGATTCCATTTGCAGATAAGCCGCAGATGGAGTGCATACTGGATAAAAGAGTGACCAAGAGGACTAGACGAAAGCAATACTTTGAGTATCTGGTCAAGTGGAAGAACCATCCAGCTGAAGATGCCAGCTGGGAGAACAAAGAAAAAATATAGAAGCATGGATAGACCATGTGTGAGCTCATGGATAGGAGCCCATGAAATTTTTCAAGCCAGGGAGTATGATGCAGGAGCATCGCCAACATCAAGCGAGCTAGCGTGGAAGAAAAAGACAGTTGGACAAACGCCACCACAAATTTTTAAAACACCTTGAAGTTGATGTGCAATATTAAATGAAGTCATTAAGAAGAAGCGCACGTGTATAATGTAAATGGACCTTGAGATATTTTCTCTCCTCCTTAGTAGGTAGAAGGCATTTAAAGTAGTTAATGCAAGTAGGTAGAATTGAATGTGTAGATTAGATAGTTTTAGAGCGCAAGAGGGAAATGAGATATAGACACCCTCATTGTGTATTGTAACATTATTGAAGAGCATCAGAGGAAGAATCATTGTTGGAGAGAGAAAGAGCATACATAGAGATGTGTAAGAACACCCATGTACATATATTTGGATTAATAGAAAGAGGTTGATTCAAATTCATGGTTTCGTGTTTGTTCTCTATGTATTGATGCTGAATGATATTCTCATGAATGTTTTCTTCCTGTTATACATTTGTTTTATATGTTGTGTATATGATTTCATGTTTGAGTTTGAAGTCTGAAAGGAAGAAGGAATGAGTTTCAATTGTTTCTCTATCTGAGCAAAGGTTCCTGCAAGGAGTGCAGTCGAAGTGTTTGCAAGGAGTG